>VZRU01003232.1:437386-486420 GCA_013398155.1 Pedionomus torquatus | reverse complement strand
AAAAAAAGGTGAAAAAATTGTTAGATGCACAATGCCCAGGCAAAAAGAAAATCAGAGGCTTCCAGGTCCCTTGACAACAGTAGTGCAGTAGATAATAATTTTCCAGTGACATTATATACTTTGCTCTATCATCAATATACACACATAAATACTTACAGCAACATGGAGAAAAAATAAGTTGCCAATTGACTTTAGCATGCATTAACTATCGTTTCTCTTACGGTATATTTCTCATGCAAACACAGACTGCATACACATGGAAAGAGAAATGGTTTACACCTTACAGAGGTTGCAAAGAAATCTTCAATAACCTTCATGCCCCGAGGAGAGTCCAGTCGATTTAAATGAGCGATTCTTGGTATAAAAAGCACATTATATACAAAAAGTTCCACGGAGTCCTTTTAGGAGTATCAGTGTGACACTTCTGAGAGTGCTGCTCTAATATGAGAGCACCGAAGTTATACATAGTCCCTACGTTTGAAAACTGTGATAATGAATGCTTCTCTACAGTTCCCTGTTTTACAGAATAACCAATGGCAGAAATTGTCACCATATGCTTGATGTTTCATCAAACATCCAACTCAGCTCATTTTATATACTTGTACTTTTCTCAGACTGTCTACATTTCTTAATTTTATTTTTAATCAATGGTTAGTTCCTTTCCCTATATATTTCCCACTTGATAGAATAAACCAAATAAAGCTTACTGGTAAACTTTGCAAGAACCTAGAAAAATTTGATTGATTTTTTTTTTTTCCCCCAGCCCTTTTCATCAGTATAGGTTTAATGTTTTACCAAGTGACTCTGATAAGGATAATTTATTAGCGAGTCATTGAAGAGAAACAGAACATGTATTGAGCTTCACTGTTTTTCCACATTTTATTGAAGCATCAGCATGGAAGAACGGGGTCTGAAAATTCAAGGAATGCTGCCACTTAAATCCATTACTTTGTTAAGTAAGGAAGTCTGTGCTCATCACCTGAGTAGTTGCATCCTTACCTTACTAAGATTTGATGGATTTACAATGACAGGGTCCACATGTGAGGCGAAATTCATACACGAAGGTGCAATTTCAAACAAAACATTGTGTCTGGATTCGTGGCAATTTTGAGCGTGATGTGTTTCCCAACGTATGCCCAACTGCATGTTTTTCTGAAGAACTATGACTAAGCAGAAGAGCAACTTGGTTTTATAGATCAAAGTCTGGGCTCCTGTCATTTGAGAGTTGAAACCTTGTACTTTTGGTCGGCACAACCTACATTAACAAGGACTTTTCAACTCAAGTTTCACCTCCTGTATCGGCTACAGCAGCAGTCCTAATGGGATATTATTGTTTCAAACCGATATTTATTTCACTTCATTCTAATTAACCTGATCACTATCCAGCCCTACGCATCTGTTAACATGAGACACCAAAAAAAAGGTTTCTATTGTCATCTACAGAAAATGCCATGACACTGTCTAAACATAGCAGGCTGTCAAAGATCTAAAATGTCAGAGGAATATGGTGAATCAGACTATTAGATTAAAAGAGAGTGACATGAGGTAGGATAAGGAGATTAACGAACACACAGAGTTACTGGATTCTGCTCAGATTAACAGATAGAACCCAGTATTTGAATAATACAAACCACATAATGGACAAGTTCACACATATCGATTGCAGCATTCACCCAATGAGCAAAACATACACTTAAGCCCATAAATCATTAGCAAGATGCAATATTGACCAAATTACTACCTAGCCAAGTTCAGTTTCAGCTTCCCATGAAATAAGCAAATTAAGAGAAGGAGTGGTTACCAGTGTCAAGCCTGGAGGAGGAGCACAACGAAGTGTGCTATAGGATTACTTGCAATCTTCTCTGAGCTTTACTAAAAGCATTGCAGGAAAGAACAGACTAAGCTTTTATACCAATTTAACTGATCTTAGAAGAAAATTAAAAAGGCAGCAGTATCATAGGGTTATTACTAATTATTATTCTAAATCTCAGGAAGTTCAGGACAAGAATTAGAAGCAGCCTATCTTAATCATTTTGTAACTTTAAATATGAATGGAGTGATTTTATGCATAGATTCTAGTAAAGAATAAACAAACCTAGAGGAATAGAGGAACCAAAGAAGAGAATTTTTTTTTTACTTAAAATGTCTGTATTTTGCTCTAACACCAGTTTATTTTGTTTTAACAGACCTGTACCTAAAGCAGAGTGAGAGACTCCACACAGAAGGAGACATTGTGGAGTTCAATATCACCTGATTGGATCAAACTCAGGAAACTTTGCTGAAAAAAAATAATCTCTGCTCTGCCACTTAATTGTTCTGTGACCCTCGTCAAGTAACTTCACCTCTATGTGCTTCCATTTCCTTACCCAATTCTATTCAACTATAAAGCAAACATTTTAGGGTAAAGATTCTTCTTACCACAAGCTTGCACTATGTGTAGCCCAGTGGGAATTCCGATTTCACTTGGGACTGCAGTGGGCATGTATAATAAACCAAATAAACATAACAGGAGTTCACAGGTTTATGCAGCTACAAAGGTATGAAGTAGCTTTAAAAAGATTTTTATTTTTAAAAAAAGAAGGTAATAAATTAATCTGACTTTAAAAATCAAATGACAAAATTTAGATAATGCTACGAGCAGTGCTGAATAAATGCACTTTGCTGAAAACCTTATTTACTATTTGATTATTCCTATAAGCAGACATGACAGTTCTAAAAGACCACCTCCTTCCAAGATGACAGAAAAGATCTTAAATTTATTTATTTATTTATTTATTTTTAATTCTAGGGACATTAGGCTCACCAATATCTGCCCCAGATGGAGGTCTGGTGCAGATGTCTGCTTGCATGCAGAGATCATTGATCTCTGAAATTTGAGCTTAATATTAAAGACTTTGAGGATGAATATTTCTTTTTGAAGAAGAAAATAAGCTCTCCTTCAGAAACAGAACACAACCAACCCCCAAACTTTCCTTTATTATGACCCTAATCCTCATTAGAATTTACTCCCACTGACTTCCCTTTGGTAATAAAAACATTTGCTGTCATTCTACAGAGTCCAGGCTAACGCCTGCAATATCGTACCCGACAATTTAGGAAAGTTTCTCTGGTTTTGTAAGCCCAGATTCTCAGCAAGATCAGAATTACAGTATTCCAACTGGACATCTTGTGATTCAGAAAAACCTAAAAGGTCTACTGTTCCAATCAGCAACATTTCTAAATCATCACTTCTCCCTTTACTCAGCTTGTCTCTAAATCTGGCAGAGATCAGGCTGCTGTGAAGGGGTTACCATGAGATCATGCAAAATGCACCAGTGAAGCTTAATGCGTGCGATGACAGAGGTACAGGAAATAACTAATTCCTCATTTTCTGCCTCTTCCTCTCTTTCCTGTCAAAATTCTAATTATATGGAAAAATTGCATTTTACTGACATTGTGTCAAGTAATCATAACTGTTACCCAATATAAGTGTTTGACTCTGGCTCCCAAATAATAATGTTAATGAGATAACGCAGAGCAGAGGGAGTGTGGGCTGCCAAGCCTGTGCAGCAAGCTAGAGCAAAATTTCTAATGCAAATTATTTCCTCCTGGACACAACTGCATTTGATTTGAAGATTTCTTAGCAGCTTCATTTTCAGGCTGTATCATCCAACACTCTACCTATGTCATCAGCACTTTGCACAAACTTACTTTCTGCCAATGAATGCTTCTCTTCAAAATGTTATTACAAGAACTAATCCTGTTTGCACCTGTGACTGTAAAACTCTGCCTCATGACAGAAATACACAGAGAAACCCAAACAGACAAAGTACTGAGGACTAGGGAGGCCAGCACTGAGCTGGATGGGATCTCTGAAAGTAATTTCACATTGCAAGGCTGGGGTGGGGGGAAAATGTTTGAAAATAATGTAAGCTCACATTGAAGCTTAATATCCCACATCAACAGGCCACTTCACATGTTCTTGCAACATGGACTTACTCCAGAGCCCATATTTTCAACCTATGTCCTTCATCTGTCTCAGCCTGCGGTACTTGTATTATTTATCTTTGGAAGTCATTCTTAAATATTGCACCATTATATTCAACATGCACATTTCCTCCTCCTCAAAAAAAAACCCAACAACCCAAAACCAAAAAGAAGTGTGATTTGGCCTTTTAATGTCTTTGGATTTAATGCAGCATCACACTCAGTTCCTTCACTGAGGAAAAGAACTAAAGTAGATCTCATCGGGCAAGACTAAGCCTGCATCAGACCTCAATTTCTAAAAGAAAACCAACCAACCAACCCAAAAAGAATTGTATTGCCTCCCCCTCTAATCATATCCACTCCAAATGCCTTTAAGTTAACTAGTTTAAGAAAAAAGGATTTGTAGTAATTGCACAGTCAGCTGGGCTCTTGGCAGTTCTGTCTCTAATGGCACTTGGAGGTCCCTCGACTCCCAGAATTCTGCTCAGGCATCAGGGATGGGATCAAGGGAGGCAGTCCTCTTGGTGAAAATGCAAACCTGAACAGAATCGGGTACTTTTCAGTCGCTGTATATGTGCTGGGTCAAAAGAACAAGCTACCAGTTGCATGGTATTTGCATTTCTTAATGAACTGCTGGAGGCAATTGGGACATTGTAATGATGAAGACAACGTAAACAGAACATAATTAAACCACTTTTTTGTTTGCATTTTTTAATACTGCAGTTAACCCTGAAGACAGAGAAAACAGACCTGTTCAGAAAACACTTTTACAATGACCTTTCATTCTCAAAGATGCACACTGTACATTAGGCAATCTTTATAAGTATCTATATTCTCTCTTCTGATTTACAATTAATTTGTTTTCTTTCCAGGTAGATTAATATACTAATAATGGGCCCTATGATATTCACATGCTGTTCTTCCTCTTGCTATCTGCTCCATTTCAACACTCAGTAACCACAGGAATTTTGCAGCCACCCTCCCCAGAGATTCTTCTATCAAACTTTTCATTACATAGGCAGGAGATGCACCACTGCAGTTATGGTAAAATTTAGCATTAAAAGCAGAATATTTTTTTTTTCTTACACATGAATAATAAACCAAATAATTAAATGATTAATATTACAGTGCTTTCCCTTATACGATGGCTGAATTTTCCCAGAGTTTAGACAGACAGACAATGATTACTTTGGAGTTAAAACAAATTACAGTAGCATCCTTTAAATAAAAAAGGAAGCAAAGAAACCTCCACCCAAACAATCACCTTACCCACCTAAAGAATCACTGTACAGAAAAAAACCCAACAAACAAACCAGACCAAAAAAAACCACAAGCAACAAACCACCAAAACTAAGATTTGTTCTTGAATAGGCTAAAGAAAAAAACAAAAACAAAAACAAATTCCACCCCACTGTATAATTTAAACTCTTCAAGTCTTCTGCTGACTTCTCTTTTGAATGCCGTTCTCTGAAAGTAACAGTGATTTCCCCACACAAGACTTTGGAATTATTTTTTTTTCTTTAGTATTGCCAAATAACTTCCAGAGCTGCTCTGGACAAAACATCTCTCACTGTTCTCTTTGGAAAGGCAACAAGATGCTGCCTACAAGTGGCCGCTTAGAGAAAGACTTCCATCTCCTATGGTTCTCAGAGAAGCTGCTTCTCCCTCTCCCTGTAGCACAGGGGACCCCCAGCTAAGGGCAATGCAAGGGAAATCAAAGGTGATGGCCTTTCTAAAGCAGGACAATTCCTCGTAAGCTTTTCAGACAGATATGATTTTTGTATTTTAGCCTTTCCTGACATATTTCTGACTCCTCTGTTTAGGATTCTTGTGACTGAAGGCAGCCTTCCTGATTTGCCTTTCAGGAACTTGAGACTAGAAGGAATTAAAATACAGGATTGTGTAGGACATAACTGGTGAAAAATACTTGAAATATTGTATAAGAAACTATGGAAATAAATCAATATTTTATATATAGACACTATTTTTATTTTGCAGTAAGAATGTAATACACAAAACATGAAACTATTTTCCTTTGAAGTGATTAACAATAATTCTGCATCAGCTTTTATTTTCAGAACAAATGACCTCAGAGAACCTTAATCTTTTTCTCTGCAGCTCTATAGTGTAAGCCAAGACAATTGAACCCTTTTAGTAGTAATGCTGGGTGCTCAGAGAGGAACTCTCAAGTACTATTATCCCTGGTGCCATCAAACACACTATAATTTGTGCTGTGTATAGCAGTTTTGAAATGTGTCATGGAGATGGAGTGATTCATACTTTTTATTTTTCTTGACAATGGATGTTAATATTTTCTGGTATTTAGAGTGTCAGCTTTTTGACAACTTACATTGCATTTTGGGTTGGGTTTTTTTTTGTGTTATCTGAAAACTAAATTGTATGACTTGGTACAAAATGAAGCCTATCACTTGACTACCACTTCTAGCCCCTCTTGCAGTGGATACTTTCACAAAGTAAATATCTTGTGAAGAGGCAATAAAATCAGAAAGCAGGGGGTGTGAGTGAAGGAGAAATACAGGTAAAAATTAGGATCATGAAAACATTTGGATCCCATAAAGCATATAGCTTTTTTGAAGCATTGTTGAAGAGCAACAGAATACAGAAGTTCATATAAAGAAGGCAGTATCAAAATCGGGCATTTCTAATAATGAGGAGATAGCATGGCTTGTTCGGAAGCTCAACACAAAAAGATTTCCAGACTTATTTCTGAACTGCAGCCCAGTCTCATGCACCTCAAAGGAATTCGACTGCAAAGCTGCCTGCAGCACGCTACGTGAGCGTTGGACAACAGAAGAAAGGGACAATGAGACTGGCAGAACTGCCGTGTTTGGTGCTGGTGTCAAGATCATCTTACGGTTTATGAGCTGCCTGCAGAAAGTAACTAGGAGCAAATCGCCTCTTTCAGACTCAAAAAACTGTTACTGTGATGAAGGAAAATCATCCTCCAGCTCTCAAAGGAAAATTATCCTCTGCAGATTCTTTTTGCTCTCTCCTTTCTCCCCCATCGTGCAGCAATAACAGTTAATGAAATTTGGAATCCAGGAATATTGGATATTTATTGATAAAAAGTTAACAATCTGACCCTATTTACAGACTTTCACAATAAATTAATAGTCATCAAATTAAAAAAAAAAAAAGTTTTCAACTTTTCCAGGGAGGAAGACAGACATAGTAGGAGAAAAGAAGGATTATTAGAAACAAAACTATCACCTGGTAATTTCTCTGATAACCCCTAGCTAACAACAAAGGCCATAAAAGTGAGCTAAAGAGATGAGGCTTAAGCAATAGCACTGCTTGAAAGACCAACTGACAGATATTCATTAGACAAGGTCAAAATCACAGGATAAGGCCAAAGGAAAGGCCTACAATTTACTAAGATTGATACTTCTTACACTGTAGGGGACTTTGCCTCTGAAGTCTAGATTTCCCAGAAAGACAAACAAGGGTTGAGCACTGCAGAATTTTTCCAGCTTTAGTTGTTTGTCACAAGTAAGATATAGAGGAAAAAAACAAGATTATTAAATTCTGGGAGTTCATTGACCATCACACAGCTCCAGGAGTGAAAAGGAAATACTACCCAGAGCAGAAAAAGCCTCTAGACCATCTCTGCAAGTGGAAAACAACTGGCAACAGGCACTTGAAGTGTGCCCTTGTGTCTAGAAGATACGAGGGTGCTTGTAAAAAACACAACACTTTGAAAATAGCCTCATTTCTGACAATAGTGGGCTCTGTAGTACTTGGAAGATTTTATTAACCATGTCTACTAACAAGAAGTCTGAAGAATAACATGCTACAATGGAAAGACTATGATGGTACATAAACATTCATAAGACACCTAAGTCCACAAAATTAATTCTTTAATTTGTCTCATTTACAAAAAATATCCAGAATTGCTACAGGGAGTTGTTCTATCCGGCATTAAGCTTATGCAGAACCCAATGTTATAGTGGTATTTTAATCCAGCAGTGGCAAAAAACGGTACTGTGAATAAATCCTGCAACAGGCTTCACATACGGTAGAGTTCTACTAAGTAGAAATCCCGTAAATGCACCCAGTTGAAATCCAGGCAATTTAGTCCTTTTTTGAGCAGGGAGTGCCACTTCTGTAAACCTCATCTGTCACCTCACAAGAAGCACGTCCCAGGCACCAGCATGGGGAGCATCCTCCACCCCATGGCCTGGCAATGGGACAACAGCAAGTGGAAATGGGCCAGGCGAGGTATAGCCTGATTCAGCTGAAAGGAAACTAGGGTTCTGCACCGTGTGTGTATGTTACACTATCTTACAAACTAATTTGTCTATCATTGAATAAAACAAAAAAAACCCCAAACAAATCCCAGAAGCAAGAATTCTTTGCTTGCCAACAGAGGTCAGTGATCTAACTTCTAGCCTGCTGGAAGGTTCTCAGCTGCTTCTGACCACTGGAACCTACAGTGCCCCGGCAACAAATAAGGGACTATATCACACAACATATATACTGACATAACAGCTGTGGCCCTCTCCTGAAACTTAGGGTTAAACCCTTCAGAATTAAAAGAGTCTAGAACCCAAAGTCTTTCTTTGTAAATGTTTTAACCATTAAAGAAGAAAATTCACAGTAACATCAGCCCTTTGAACTTACATTTCTGACCTGTGAAGCTAAAAGCTGATGCAACTTTTTTTTTTTTTTCTAGCAGTATCCTGCCTACATGAAAGCGCCCATCTGCCTCCACAGGCATTCCTGAGGTTGTTATAAGCAACCTTGTGCCTGTGCAAAGTTAACTATAACATTTATCATACACATTCTCTGATGCCAGCAGCAGGAAGTGCAGTTGCTTTAGGCTCTATTTTAATAATTTCCCCCAAGTGCCACTTCTGTAGCAAAAGTCTAATCTCACTTTTGTACAATAACTACTACTATTTGTGGTATTATGGTACCCATATCTGACTCATCCTACATAAAAAAAAAAATAAAAAAAAAAGGTCAGAACTCCCTCAATTCAATAATTCTTGCATCAGGCTTAGCTTCCTGCTCTTGAGGCAGCTCTTCTTTTAGAAAGATATGCAGTTTTGATCAAAGATTTTCACTAATGGAAAATCTATCATATTCCCTGAATGATGCATTCCAATAATAAAATACTTTGGCTTCTGAAAATGTGAATCATCTTTCCTGATCAAATTCTCTGACTTTCAGGCTCAGCCTTAGGATCTTGTTATGTTGTCTCTTCATGATAAATGAATCCCCAATACCAAGCATCTACTCTGTGTGTAGTAGATATGTCACCCCTTACACTTTTCTTTGACAACAAAAAGCAAGCAGAAGAAAACAGAAGTGAAAAGAATGCCCCCATATGACTTTGTTTCAGGTTGCCTCAATATTTCTAAACAAAAGATTAGTTCAGATCTCACTTTAAATACAAAATAGATTTTTTCCACCTCCAAACCAAGAGTCAAGCACAGAGGTTGAGATTTAATGGAAGATAAAAAGGAGATCCATTCCCACTCCCCAGGAACAATAAGACCACAACTAAACAATAACTTAGTAGACATTATTCACCCATTGGGAACAGAAACAGATCTTCAATAGACCACGGTAGTTCTAGCAGCAGAAGAGCAAAGCACTAAGCTGAACTGCAAGCCACATACCTAACCAGAAAAGTTTGCTGCTTTAGACCTTTAGCAAAGCACAAAACTTTTATCTGACATGGAAGAAGCATGTAAAAATCAAAAATGCTCATCAATTTTAACAGCAGCCAAAGGAGAGGAAAAAGTAAGTCACACAGTTATTCCATGACTGACTTGACCTGCTCTGGGGCACGATCACTGTAAACCCGCATCGTTTTGGTCAAACCAGACAGGTCTCTTGGCTTTTTGTTTCCTATTAGAGAAAGGCCCCAGGCCTCTGTCATACACACTACTCAATAGCAAAGCATTGGAAAAAGTTTCTTTTATTAGGGCAGTAACAAAACAGCATCAGTACATTAATAATCGATAGTAAACAATGGAATTCAACTGTCCAGCATCTAGATATATGAAGTTCTACCCACAGCTTTCTTCACGTATACATACATTCCAATAGTCTCAATGCATATTTACTAGATGATAGCAGGTTATAGTAACATCTTGCACACACAAACATAAACATATGTATCTCAATACGAATTGTTTTATATTTATCAGCCTGGCACAGAGACCCTGCAGTAACTGACACTTCCAATAGTCATGCACAAATTTTTTCATCAGTTAAGGCTAGAGAAGAGCGGGGAGAAGAAAAGACATAGGGAGATGGTGAGGAGAATAGACAAGCAAGCAAAATCACTGATTGAAGATGGGCACTGAACTCCTAGTTCTTTGGGTCAAAAGTTAAAGATTGTTAAATGACAGTGTCCATATTATCATTTAGAAAAGCCTACTTCTTGGCAAAAAACAGCTTCTAGAACTGTGTTTGTAAAGCTAGACAGGGTGGGAAGGCAGGAAGAAACAGCTGTTGAAGAAGAACTTTCTTAAGAAGTTGCAGAGGGCACTTAGGAAAAGTAAACCAGTATGTCCTCATCTGATAAGGCTAGGACCACCTAGGCTACCCTGGTGGAAGATGCGTTTTTCCATCAAATAGGCTGAAAGGCCAGACCTGACCAGAAGCTGTCTGGTGACTACATGTGCTAGTGGTCATATTTTACAACAGTGATACTGTAAATGCCTGAATTCTACCAGACCTACTAACAAGCCCAATTGGCACAAAAAGGTACTATGGTGCAGGAGTTGGTATGAAAACAGAATAACTACAGAATTCTCCCCAGGACAGTGAAAAATCACTAAGACTCTCTCAATGTGGATTGATTTCAGGAGAGATAAAGGCAAAGTAAGCCCTTTAACTTTGGTACAACATTTCTCTCTATGTAGTCATTGGTTTTTGACACCTTAGCAGAATTACTTGGGTAACTAACATGTTAGGTAATGTGTCTGTATACAGACATGCTTTGAAGGTCAGCCTTAGCAAACACTGTTACATGACATCTGCGGTTCAAATTATATTCCAAGATATTAAACAATCCGTCTAGCAGAGCTGTATTTTATTATAAAGTGAAAATAAGGACACTTCAAGAAGTGAAATAGTTAAACGTATAATCAAATTTCAAGTATGTTGAATAATTGGTAAGGGAACTAACAAAGTCACTATGTTTTCCTATTGACTTAACATAGTTCAATGTAAGAAATCCATTCAAATGCCCAGGTAGCCACGGCTGACCATATTGTGAATGTCAGTTCATTGGCTCCATTAGTGAACTCCTGCCATTGTAAACTTTGGCAAGTCATTAACTATGAAGAAAAACAAAGATTATTAGTTGACTAGCTGTTCAGCTGCAGGTACAAGCACGATACTATAATCTGACAGACCAAGCATAATAGGTATTTTCTGCATTCACCTTTGTAGCTACATATGACACACATAAGTCCCAGAGGTGCTAGCTTCACTACAGAAGATACGCAATTAAAATTTGCTAATATAATTTGCAAATAGAAAGCAGAAAAAAACCCCAAAACAAAAAACAAAAAACCACCAACCAAAAAACTGAACCGACAACCCAGCCCAAAAACATAAGAGGCTTTTGGGGAGCCATAAGAGTCCAGTGAGGGGGACAAGCATGTGACATTCCACAGTAATGAGGCAGGCTGGCCGTGTGCCAGTGTCAGCCACTGTAACTGTACCCTGCAAGAATTCAGCTGCAAATCTTTGTTTCCTTTGTGTCTTTCATATCTTTGCAATTCTCAAGGCAAAAAGGCAAAGACAAAGTCTTTCAGCTGGAGTTCTTTCATCCAAGAACATTCTTCATCCAAGGCCAAAGGTTCACCATATCACCATATCCTAAAAGGCCTTTGGATCTGCATGTTCAGTCATCTTCATCCAAATGTATTTCTTTGGGAGCATTATTCAGTCCTTGCGGTCGATCCTAAAAGAACACCAATAAAAACTATCTTCATTCCTTCAAATATAATCTTCAATGGTTTTATCTCTAGGACCACTGTATGACAGTATTGTGTCAAAGGTGCAAAACGGTAAACGATTCAGAGATACTTCAATTAAAACCACGGCACATTGAAACGCTTCTCCTGCTATAGTTTTAGGGTTTGGTCAATTCTTTAGATAAAGTTTTCCAAAAATGAAATGGAATTTCTGGAAAACCACATATATGAACACAGTATTTTTCCCTTGTGCTGACAGCATTTAAATTAAAAAAAAAAATATAAAAAAAATAACTTTCCCCAGAAAATATTTCTAAAAGTATAAAAAATATCATATAAGATCCTACTGTATGCTACAGTACAACGTATTTTGTCTATACAACTCTAGAATATGAGGAGACCCTGTATTCACTTAAATTACTTTACTGGAATAAGGAAAAACAGAGTTCCCTCTTTGAGGAAACAAGACTGTTACTTTATGGTGCATGATAATGCTATAGAAGAGTTTATAACACAAAGTAAAAAAAAAATAAAGAAACCAACCCTGCAACTGCAATTTGTGATTGCCTAAAAATAGTGTCAGCAAATGTTGGTTTCAAAACCAATCCCATTCTGTGACCTGCCTGTCAGTATTCCACATATAGCCTGCTTAACTTTCTTCCATTCCTTTATATATAAGTTTTCAAATCCCTTCTTTGCTTTTTTTTGTATTTTGTTTTCCCTGAGCTACCTATTCACTTCTTCCTTTCTTCTTTCTGCCCAAATACCTCCTTTTCTTCAGCTAGCCTCTTCCTGCTACCCTTCCTTTCAGTTCCACAAGGGCCTTTATGATATTAGTCTTTGCCTTTCTCCCTCTATATTCTGGTCTCCAGAGACTCTCCATCAGTGCTGCGTCTCTGGCCACTTTTCATCCTGTTGTCCCACAGTCACCTCCAGTTATTTGCTTGAATTCTTTTGTACTTGTCACATCCCTTCTTCCCCTAAAACCCTAGTAACTTAATTCTTTTTTTCCTGTTACCAAGCTTAGTCTATTGCACCATCCAGTGAAACAACTGGGTTACATAAATTGTTTCTAGAACAAGTGGCTAATCCTGCCTTGGTCTAATGATATGACAAGACTAAATTGGAGGAGAAGTGATCTTTAGCATAATTAAAAATATATATAAACAAAACCAGAACATAAAACCTTCTCTTCACTAGCATTGCTGTCAGTTCTTCAGCTTCTGAAGGAAGTCTGTAAGAAACCTCTGTTAAAAGAAAACCTCATGTTTTGATGGTTACCAGAAATGCATGAAACATGCTCTTGTCTTAACTTAGTGAAATTAAAGTGAGAAAGGGTATAATTCAACTGTAATATTTTAAAGCCTTATGATTTTTAAGCCAGCTGTATCACTATTAGCATTCTGACTCACAGGCACACCCATAAACCTGATCTGAATAAGAGAGCTGGCTGCATAACAACAGCTTAAGTCCATACCTGATTTTGAACTATTCCAAGTTAAAACTACATACTGTATGGTCAGAATACTAAGGGAATAAAAGGGAAAAAAAAAAGAAATCACAAGCAGTCACCACACAAATGTCATTAAAATGTCACTCATTACACTAAAACTGTAAAAACAGGCAGCAGTTTTGTCTCAGTAACTGCTATTCAATTTTGGATGGAAATGACCAGAAGAGACAAGTATTTGGTACTTTGCAGACTTCAAACCAGTAGCAAATAGAGCAAAGCTCAAATTTCCTCATCAGCTTGAGGGACTTGTTCCTATCAAAAGTAATTTCTTGATCTCAATTTAGAAGCCGTTTCCCTTGTAATGGGAAATGGACAGGTCAGATAAAGGATACTAATGAGGATTACTTTTTCCTTGCATGGAATGTAATCAATACCCCTTCTTAATTAACTCAAAGCAACATGATGGGGAAGGAAAAGGGGTTGAGTTTTAGGGCTTTTTAATGCCACTCAGCCTCCACAAAAAGCTTTAATTGCTGTGTTTTATATTTTTCTAGAATTAATACAGGTTCTTCTTTTATGTTCCTATCTAGATTTTCCATTGTAAGAGTAGAAAGGATTAAAATTTTGATTGGGAACACTCTGACATCCATCTTCTACCATAAATGATACCCCCCATGATGAGGCTACATTTGCATAATTGGGGTAATCACTTTTTGAGGAAATATTTCTCTATCAATTCTGCGCCGAGGTGAATTTAAAGACACTCAAGGATTCAGAAATCAAAGGCTTTTATAACGTTAACTTTTTGAAAGATGTTAAGAAGACACATTAGCTCAAACAGAAGCTTCCTATTGACTCTCTCTTCTGCCTTCAAGGCCTAACCAAAGCAGATCTCCGACTTTAAATCTGATAAAACTGATATGGGATTTGGTTTGTAAAAAATAACAACTCCAGGCTTCAAAGTTTATTAATTTTTTAGTGTCCTCTGTTCTTTAGCTTTTTATGTGTAAACTAGATTTCTGTGCACCAGAGTCAATAAACAAATTCTAGCTGAAAGGGGATAGTCATTCAAGGTACTATGTATCTTGTAAAAGCAAACATCATAAGCTTGTTTTAACATCAAGACAAACATAAAAAGGGAAATTAAGGTAGATTGTGTCGGCTCCAGCCTGGAGTAAGACTGAAGGCAAAATGAGAGAGTGTGCTCTTAGGTCAATTTTTCCTAACAAATTCCAGGCCTACCAATTCTTGGACCTGTATGTTAAGCAATTAGGGATCGTTTACTGCTGGCTGAGGCCTTCCCTAATTTATTCATAAGCAGATCTAAGCTACTGGTTTCTGTCCTGGCACCTGACAGTAGCAGTCCTTAGCTCTCCTGCTGACTCCTTCAGAAAAATGCAGTACACAGAAAAAAATAACATACCAAGACTGAGCTTGGTGCTGGTTCAATGTTTTCCCTGCAGTGGTGAAATACCATGAAGAGCTTGGAAGCACTCACAAACAATTTTCTCAGTGTTCACTTCTCAGCACTGAAGCTAGCGGTGGGTCAAGTCAATGCTAAGACAAATCTAAGCTTTACAGCTGTTGAAATACTTAAGCCATACCAGATTTTAAAATGATGTCATAGCAATGCAGTTATTGCTTGCCTGCCACAGGATCTGCTGATGGCAGTTGAGTTCTTATTCATCAAGAGGCCCAAATAATTGAAACAATCCATCTGCTCTATGCACTCTTTCTGCCTATACTGCGATTACTTACTGCCTTGTGATATTTGCCAGCGATATCATACTTAATCAAGCAATTGGTGGCCAGCTACATCTCCTGAGAACCGTGCTGCACTCCGGTGCTGGAACACAGGTACCTAAAATAATCCACCTGTTCCAAGCCTTCCCTTCAGAAAACCTGATGGGACATGATATTTGGCAGCAACTGCCATAATTGATCAAGCAATTGCCAGACTTGTGCATATTTCCTGAAAGCTGCTGCTGTTTTTCATCATGAATTCCACATAATTGAAATAATTGACCTGCTCCAGGGCCCTGCTTTGACTCTAGCATTTTCTGCAATGGGACATTTGCCTATTGTCAGATTTGTTTAAGAGCTGCAGTAGGAAGAGGCATCGATTACTTTTTCATGAGATGTCATATCACCACAAAGGAAAGCGACATTATTTGCACAGTTTGTATTACCAAACTGCCAGACGCTACTCTGCTCTCTGTACTCATATCATGACTCACAAGTGTACGTGCTCTGCTAGAGCCATTTAAGTGTTGGAAAGGTAGAGGAAGAAGAAGGGAGGGAAAGCACACGAGCTAAAGTTCTGCAACCAGGCTGACATTAGGAATCCTGTTACTGCTCCCATTTGATGAGCACCAAGTAATTTAAACAGTCCAGTGCTCTGCTGGTTAAATGGACTTCTATTAAGCTTTTGTTCAGTAGTTAAGGAGCCTGAAAATCTTTTACAGAGGACCAGGTACCCTAACTTAGGTTTTTTACCACTTATTACATAGTCAAGGCACAAGACTTGCCCATTGATTGATATAAAGTTTTTTAGAATGGTCTGATTAACTGTACTAGCAATAAAAAGCTTTTATGTGTTCACCTGCTATTGTGAGAATAGGGGTATAGATCTTACTTGTAGTCAGATTAGATTGCTCAGTTTTATTTGAGAAGGACAAAAATACCACATTTACTCACTAGATCACATCCTGCTCCTGAATTTACTGTATTCATCTCAAGAATGGATGTTCAGTTGTGTTCATTACTCTGCTTAGCATCTGAGTAGGTCACAGACCACCTGATGGTGACTGTAAGAGTCTAGCACATCTGCAATAATCTTGCGAGTGTCAGTCAGATATCTACAGCACTTTCATTAAGATCTAACATTTCTGCAGCTGTACTTTTTTTAAGGGGTTCAATGTTTTGCCCTGTACAGAGTACAGCATATAGAATTATTTTTGAAAGACCTCTTATAACACAGCATTCACTTCTAATAACATCCAACTTTCCTAAAGTCCAAGCTTTTCCTTATCTGTAGCTTTTTCTTCTCAGCTCTTTATCTTCAAACAGACAACACTGAAGTGACTAAAGACAAATGCTGGTTTGGTGTTTTTAAAGCAAGAAAGCTGCCAATTCTTATACAGGTGTACAGCTAGAAATTACATCAACAACATTAGAGTCACAATTATCTACCCACTTAATGTAAGTTGGAAGGTTAGTTGTTTTGTTTTTTAAATTTGGATGAAAATGAAACCAACTCTGAAAGTCAAGGAGAACAGCGTTTACAAGCAAACTATGATGAAAAGAGCACATTTTCCTCATCTTACATCAAGGTTTTTAGAAAAGAAAGCACTAAGTGTCTCTTGATTAGAAAGATTTGATGTGTGTTAGTGCAAAGATAAAGTCAAATCTTGACATACATAAGATATTTGTTTCTATCAAAAATGAGAATCAGTACTTGTGTGGAAGGACAGGCAGGTCTGGAGGTCTGCTGTCCAGAGAGCAGCCAGGGGTTGCTCTGCTTCTCCCACGCTCCTGGCCTTCAGCAGTCCTTTCTAACTTGCAGGTCCTATAGCATCACAGCACACATAGCCCAAGCACTACTAGCACGCTTTCCCGTCAGTGAGAAATATCTTAATTATAAGGAGGAACTAACCAAGTGGTAATGTTTGAATCTCAACTTTATAGATGGTTTATTTAGGAAGACCCGATAATCTAGTGAGTTTGTCCATCAACGCTTACTTGAGGAAAACAGGTGACACAAAAACCACTCTTGTAGGTCTACACACAACCATAAGTGGAAGAAGTGAATCTTCTGGTGAAATAGGAGTTTCTTGTCTTGTTGTTGGTTGTTTGTTTTTACATACATAGGTGATGACTGAACGATGGAATTCAAAAGAGTGACTTTAGAGATAATTGGCCCTGACTAACAAAATAAAACAACGCTGCAGCTTTTTGGCAGGAGTAGGATGTAATTATGCATCATTAATTATACTGGCATGTCAGTGAAAGGTCAAGACAACACAATTTAAAGGCGGAAGAAAGTAGTTCTATACCTTGACAATGATGTTGTTAGAAAGTGTTAGTGCTTACATGGCAGTCTTCAGGAGGGAGGAAATCATTCTTCATTTAAACCAAGTGAAAATCTGTGGTCTGATCTGACTCAAGAACATGAAACAAAACAAGGTGACAGATACAGAGGAGGTGTTGTGGACTTCAGTGTAACTGCCTGTCCTTTCAACCTGGCCACACGTATTTCCTCTGCGGGGGCTGTAACACCAGGCAGCAACACTCACTTAGCAGGGGGCCAGTAATAGTTTGCCAGTAGTAGTACAATTCAAAGCAGAAGACTTAGCTTTCCTTACCACTATCTATGGTTTTATTAAGGTAATATACTGCTCGCAATGTTATTTTTACTTGACGCCTTCTCCCAGTCACCAATCTGATTGTTCCCAGTGCCAGCTCTTCCAGGAGGCAGATTAGCAACTTGTGGTGCTGTGCCCCACTGCAAATAAAGCTGTGCCTTACTTGTATATTCCATTTTGACTCACCATTAAGGAAAAAATTAAATTTCAGCCTTGCTAGCCTTGAAGATGTTTTTTTTCTTGAGAAGTCACTTTTAGCTAGATTCTTCCCTGTCCACCACATTGCTTCCCCTCCCCATTGCTTCATTTGCACAGACTAATTCAGCAGGGAATGATAAATAGGAGCAAGTTTTATGGCTTCGTAAGTGTATTTCAAATGCCCTGGTAAACAAGAGGCACAATACCTTACATGATGTCATCTCTGCACGCAACATACACCACTTTTCCTGATTCTTTCCATTTTTCTTAATTGATTAGAAATACATACACAACCTTCAAGGCCAAAAGCTTCTGAAGTAAAAAGCACACAGTGTTCTAATGTTTATCACTAATGGAGTCAACGATGCCTCTTTGCCAGGATGAAAGAGGCTTACAAAGATATTTCAATACAGCTGCTTTCTTTCCCAAAGCAGGAGTGAGACTTGGCAATAAGTAAAGACGGGGGAAGGTTGTGCCAAAGGACATCTCAGGGATGCCTCTTGTTGGCAGGCTGGAATTGGCTTAGGAGATCAACTGGAAGTGGAATATCACAGTCTAAGTTGACAACGTTTGCTTCCTCAAGTTCAGCCTACACCTTCCACACAGGAAAGTTTGGGGTCTTCAGGAGTGGAGGTTTTGGGGTGTCTTTAGAAATAAACAAAAATTTACCCCCATCTCCTCACATATTCCCCTTCCCTGACAAAAAGAACACAAGATGCAGTTAAATATTGAAGCGATTAGAGTCTTGACAAAGAACAGAAATGAACTGGGGAAAACACTTTTTCATTTTTCTTTCCAGCTCAGTAGAGAAACCTTGTTTTCAGCAGTTCCATTTCACACACAAACCTCCCTTGAGATACTAAATTCAAAGCCTGAAACTGCCTCCTTTCCTCATATTATTTTATCTTTGCACATAATTACAGAGAAATTGCTAATGGTCACACTGAACACTTAATGAGATTTATCAATAGGGCAAAATCAAACATTCACAGCGAGTTAAGTTATGCAGGATACATATTTCAATACAGCACCATATCACCACAGCTGGTAACTTAAAGGCAAGCATTTAATTGCATGAAAATTTTGGAAAGAGGATGAGGGAAGTGGTGTAATGAGCCTGTCTTTGAACAAACTTAGGAGGGTAAGCATTGATAAAAATATCAAAGAAATAATGTTAAAAGTAATACTAAGCCCGAATAAGGAAACTCCCCAAGTCCAGGATTTTAACTTGGTGCAAAATGTAAGCAGAGGTGAACTTTAAAGATAGGTTAACCTCTCTTTCACTTTGCATTTCTTTTCACAATAAAGTTATAAGAGTTTTTCTCTTTAAGCCTGTGGTTTTGTCTAACTGCACAGCTCTTCTAATGGCTCAAGTCTCTCCAAGCTGCTAGGGAACAACTTAGATACCATTCACTGCCTCCAGCCTTCTGCTTAGGCAGCAAATGCTACTCTTAGACAATGGTTATCTTGAGTAGCTATAGCATCATTAACTTGTCTCAAATGCTCCATTTTTAAAGATTGTTCTTGTTAGGAACAATTTTGGAAGAGTACAGAACAGCTGAAAAGGGCTGAGTGTTTTAGATTAGGCTATTATAGTAAAATTGAGCATCCCAATCAAATTCTCTGGTATCCAAACTGATTTATTGCAGTCTAGCTCCTCTGTGTTACAAGAGGTCTGACAAGAAGTATGCATCAGAAATTGTGTAGTAGTGTTTCATGTTGCGCCTCCTCCCTTCCCATGGATCAGATTTCAATTTAGATTACACTATTCATGAGAAAAAAAAAGAGAAAAAATCCTCTATTTCAATATTATATGAGTATATCAATGATGTGTGGTCAACATCTCTCATACTCAGTCTAGTAGACAGTAATTAGTAGACAGTGGAAGTGATTTTGAGAGAATCCTTGTTTTTTTTCTGAAGGAAGCTAGAAACAGAAAGATGTTTGGGGGAATTCTTTTTAAGACAGCATAACTACCACACATCAATTTCCATTCAGATACATAGTCAGAGCCCCAGTCTTCTCTCCAGTTTCTACTTCTGCAATAGAAATCAGGCATTTGGATGTCTTCAGTATACCTCACACCTCCCTGAAACAATTATCCATTAAATTAAAATGATCTTATTTGCCCACTAACTGAATACAGTACATAATGAATACAGGTTTTATTTAGTGACCAAATCAACAAGGTCCTTCACACTTGTCAAACCCTCATGATCTTTGAAACAGGTTTTAAAAATATTCTCTCTGTGCAAACTGCTGAAGAGAATCAAAGGTAATCAGAATAATACCCAAGTATTACTTAGGGACCTAAATAAAAGATACAGTCTTCTTGACTGCCACCTTGACAGGCACAGTGTTAGTTTTTAATCCTAAAGTTCTCTCAAAAGCAGCAAGTTCTACTTCTTTCCATGACCAAAAAGCACCCACACTTTAACAGGGAAAACCCTGTATCTATTCATGCTAATATAGGAGAAGGTGCAAAAGTACAGCTCTACAGCCTTCCTTCCACCAGGAAATTTAAGTAGATGCTTTCAGTACCAATCATGTTTTCAGGATAAGGTTCTTTGGCAGGCAAATACAGCATTAGTTTCCATTAAAAAAAAATAAAAATGGTGAAACAGGATCAGAGCTTCATTACATAGAGCCTAATTGCCACAAGATTCACAGAAGAGAGAGATGCAGATTCAGCTCCCTCTGACAGGGATAATGTCTATCACCCAAAAGTTGTTGATATCAACTAAATCCCAACCTACTCAGAGGCATCAATGGCTAGTTGGTGGTGTTGTTTTTTTCCCCCATGAGGAGAATTTAAGTTGAACACATTGACTTCAGGCAAGTTATTTCTTACTGCACTGTAACAACCAAAGTAACCTGCCTGACACCCAGCTTTGTCCATTAATCGCTCTGCCAGTGAGGGACCCGCTGAGTCCTCTTCAAATACCAGCAGCTACAAAATCCAGCAGTGCAGCACACACCTCTAGGCTTCTAAATGCTTTACTCCATTGATTCATTGGAACAATCAGTAATGAAAGGGGATTGAACACCACCACCCTGGTTAGTCCTGTTCCCCACCTCCCCTCTTTGGGTCTCCCAACTGGAAGACTGAATTGTTTTCACTATAAAAGTACTCACAGTGACCCATTTTAGAAGGTATCCATTAAATTTTCTCTTTGGACTATTTATTAATGTGTTGATGCAATATTATCACCTCTTATTAACTTTTTAGCCGTAGTAATGTGTTATTTTTCATACAACTTCAGATTACCAAGAGTCAAAGATAAAATGCTAAGATGTACCCTTTGTGTTGAAAGCTTTTAATAAATAGAAGGTGGGGGAGAAGGGGGTTGATAGCAGTAGTCAGGCTCATAGCCTTGATCTTACTGACAAAAGGAAGAAGCTATCTGAAATCAAGTCCGATTGCGCACAGTGGAAGGAAGACAAAAGGCATTTGATTCATTCGATTAATTTGCTTCTGATGCTTTTTGCTATCTTTGGTTTTAGGTGTCTGAGAATCCAGACAGCCCCAGTTCTACCCCCCTGTGACTTTGATCCATGGAATACCCATAATCATTTCTTATTTTGTATTTTCAGCTTCAAGATAATTCTTAAGGGAAAAAAAATAACCCAAAAGATAGAGTGACAATGAGAACCTTGAAGAACAAAACCGACAGATATAGAGACAAATCAGAGGATTTGTTCTTTTAAACTATGGCTGTTGCTGCTGGTTTAGTCCATGCCAAAGGTCTCCTGTCACAGCGGTCTTCGGGAATATACTTATGAAGAAATTAAATTGGCTCATGTAATTCAGTATTTTGTCTTAGCTATTTGAGAATAAAGATATAGAGCCAGTAAAAAATCTTTAAGTATCTTTACAAATCAATATACTAATAGAAGTCTCATTCGTCCTTATTCTAAGAAAACTGTCACTTGACAAACAAGGTCCAAGATACAGGACGATTGGCAGGTTTTATTCTACCTGACTATGCTAGAAAAAGGAAGATACAAAAGTTTTTCAGTGTAATTAAAACACAATCAAAAGTTCGGTTTCAGAGCACTTGCCTAAGCACCTGAGTTGGTAAATAAGTTTTTCAGTTTACTTTACACTTTGTTTGCTCTACTTCCAGCGTTACCACTATTTATTCAAATACAGGTGATCAGGGCTACTCTCCTAATTTGTAATAGGAAAGCTGTGCTTATGTTGGCAGAGTCAGACTGTTTATTGAAGCAAGAGTTCATTTAATAGAATTTAAGGTTTTAATAGTATGTAAATAAATTTATGTCAATGCAAATCAAAATACATATTGTAGGTTCTGTTACTATAGTCAGAGACAGGCGAGCAGACCCTTGCTCTCCAGAAAAGCCCTCCTGGCTTAAAGGGCACTCCAAACTGATGAACCTTGGCACCCTCTGCAGAGTCTCTGTAGTCAGTGGAGTTCATGTATTCAGAACAGTTGTCCAGAATGACCCGGTAGGATGGAGTTATCTCTCTGCAACTTGGACTTTTAAGAAAGCCTTATTTCAATGTGAAAGAAGATGCAAATATTTTAGGTAACCTTAGAAGAACATGATTTGATGGCGCTTTTCATCATAGTATTTTTGATAATTACTACCTTGAGTCTTTTCTGAAGTAGCTGTGTGAGCCCAAGCAGCTTTCAAGAGGGAGTACAAGACTTGCTTGAAATACTGCATAATGGTAAGTATAATCGAATTTGAATTTGTTGTGTAGTTTGCAATTTAGTTTACATAAATTTTAGTTTTCAGTTATTCAGAAAGCTTTAACACTTATTTAATTAGACTAATCTTGGTAATTCAGCCAATGAAAACCAAAATGTTTACATTATATTAATTGAAAACAATGTTAACAGTTAATTTCCTGAATGATGAAGCAACATAAAACCAAACTTGAGCAATACTATGATTAATTAATTGATTAGCTAGTTCCTGTTGAGAAATTATATTCAGTAAGAGTCTGTCAATACAAATTGCTATCAATTGCCACTTTATGAGGTGCCAAGAATAATGGGTTCAGGTGCACATTAGAACTAGTTGTCATGCATGCCAATTTGGAGCAGAAAAATGAATTGTTTATCACGCAATTTAATTTCAGACAGCTAACTTACTCGTAATAACTCACTTTAGCATTGAAATTTCAAGAAATTCGGTGTTAAAAGCAGCAGCTAGTTCTAATAAGTTTACAAATTTGAATTCTTCTGTAAGTAATTTAAAGCAGCCTATAACAATTTTGCCATTGATTACTTAGAAAATATTTAGCATTTGTGTTCAACAGCCAAACACTTCCTCTCACTGGCAGCGTGTTTCATTACAAATGAGTCCCTACTACAGCAGTATTAGGCCTCAGGAACATTGAGAAAGATGCAGTATCTAATGTTGCTCCCGGCTGACTTAGCAAAAATCCCCAGCAGGGTCTCCCGGGTCACACAGGCTGGCAAATATACCACGAGCAGAGGCATTTACTACACTTTATTTCAGCCCATCTGGTCAGTTCTGACATCCAGATATTGGAGAAGAAAATGCAGAGAATAGAATTCTGCTCACAGGTTCATAAGCAGAGTGAAAGGATGCAAAGCTCGGCCCTGTTTTGGGAGGGGGTTTAGTTCATCCTACACTTTCTCCAGCCTATTGCTGAAGTCTGTTAGATTGTTTAGTGGCAATTGTAAACAAGGAAAGTTTTAAGAAGAAAAAAAAAAACACCCCACAAAAACCCTAGTCTTCTTGCAGCCTTTGAAAATAACGCAAGGCATCGATTAACGCCTAAGAAGAGACCTCCCCCTTCCAGATTTCAAAAATCAACTGAACTTCAGTTGGCACTGCCCAAGTACAAATACACAGCCGAGTTATAACAAACTAGGGTGAAATAGTTATTTAAGAGTTTATTAATCTGCATAAAGCTTTATAGCTAGGAACCACGACAACCTACGTCTACGTTCTTTCAACAGTTTGCAATTTCTAGAAATCGATACACGATCAGCCTTTCCCTTTACTTGGCAAACAAAGCATTGAAACGGATCATGCTCCGGCATGCTTGAAATGGGTACCTGACAAAGCCCACCAACTTGCACTCGTATCTGCCAAACGTGAGCACAAAACTTACTGCCAGTTTCATTGACCTACTGCAACGACCTCATGCTCGCATGCGGTATGTTCGTTATTTCACACAGTTCACTTTGTATTTCAGAATAACTAATGTATTAATTCTCCACTGTAATCCGCGACTTCAAGAAAGATCAACCACAGCTTGCAAACAAGCAGCAATAAACGAAAAGGTTTCAAAAAGCTTTCCAACTTTCCTTTAATAACATGAATTGATTAAATAAAGAAAAAAAGTTCAACAGCAAAGTCTTTGAAATGCCACCTTAAAAAATAGGTCAGATTGTTACTTCGTAGCTTCTCTTACAGCATGAAAGGCTGTCTGTGTTTTGCCTCATGACTTTTCTCCTTATGGGAGCTCCCACGGATCATTTCTGTTAACAAAAAGGAATCCATTGACTAAGCCTATCCTAGAGCTAACGGACTGAGCTTCCACTGGGAAAGGCTGCCGGCTTAACGCAGATATTGACCAACATCGTTAAAAATATAACAGCAGATAACCAGCACTCCACTAGCATCGCTACGTATTAGACTTCACACAAAACTTTTTCATAAGTGAGCAATTATTTTGGCTTCAGCTTGAAGTCAGACTAATGGCAGAACATTTTACTTCAACTCAAAATTTCTTGCTCTCTACAAGTCTGGTATTTCCCTCCCTGAGAACATTTAACTGCATTTTCTGAGATCCGTTTGCTCTGTTTCAGAAACAGTTTAGGATGACCAACTTCAGGAAGTCACTCTGTTCTTTCCACAACCACTTTGGAACACCCTAAACTGCTGGCAGCGTACAGAAGAGCAGATTACAGAAGTCTATTTCCAAAAGAGACCACTTAGGTGGTAGGTATGGTTTAGTACCTTTAACACTGCAGACATACAACCGAAACCTCTAAAAACCCAATTCAAAAATCGTGTCAAATAGAGAGTTATTTAGACCATGTTCAAAGAGCCTTTGGTAATAACAGAAATAACCCTTTGCCCAGAGGATTGGTTTTGAACCTGATTGTTTCAGTGTTTTACTCTATTGATCCACAGCTACACCGACACAAATGAAGAAGCAATCAGCAATGGGAACTTCTTAATCTCTTTTCATTACCAAAACTAACACCTCACGTACCTGTGCTGTCAAGAATCAAATGGTTATTCCCAACCCTTTCAGCAAATATTTGATACCTAAAAAGCGAGGGGTGGGGAACATAGAGTTTTTCCTTTTAGTGGGAGGGAAGCATTCTCAATGAAGAGGTTACATGTTTCTTATAACCACACTTAGAAGGTTAAAAAACAAAACAAAACGAAAAACAACAAAAAGAACCCCAAACCAAAACAAACAAACAAACAAGAAAACCCCCACCCCAAATTATCTATATTCACTGAATCAAGACAATAGTATAGTAGATTTAAATATGCATTCCCCATAACCAGCATGTTGTAAGCTTTGTAAAAAAACCACCGTACACTTAATGGTTCAGTTTTTAAAATAAATTGTTTGGAAGAACTTCATTAGTTTGAAGTCTCTATCACATCTTAAACCCATACAAAATTAGAATTACAGGAATCTACAATTACATCACAACAAAAAAGGTAGTATTCCAAAGGCTGCAAGGCTCTACCCTTACAACTGAAAAACCATGAGTGCATCTTACGTTCAGTTCAATGCCAGAACTGACTGATCCAAATAACAGTATTCAATTTATTAAAACCTGCATGTATTTCAATGTATTTGTGATGAAGTGTCAACTAGTATTTCTATTGGCATCTTATGACAACTGATATTTGACTACACAGAATCCATTACTTTAATCATTACATGGTAATAAAGCCTGTCTAATAAAGCTTTCAGATGGTAAATAACATTGATTGGTAAGAAATTGTTATTTACCATTGGTAGACACCATGCAGCAAGACAACATGAAGGAAGATGTATGCATTGCAATACAGCTGAAGGCAAGGTCCTATTCCAGACACAGAATGTTATTCATCCTTAAGGGTGAACTGGGAAAGAGCAACAGGTTAGTACGGTGATGTTTTTATACAGCATTTGTAAGATCACATTCATTTTTTGACTGAAGACTTACTAACCATGAAGCATTAACAGAACCACCCTATATAATAATCAACTCTGACTTAATCCTTTGGCTCCAGTTCTAGTCCAAAAAAGGAAGAAAAAAGAAATAGAACTGCCCTGCATTTAGACAAGAGCTCCAGAGCAAGCTGCAGTCTGGGAAACTTGCTTTGCAATGCAAAGAACTCAATTTGCTTTACTGAACAACTTTTAAAAGACTATTAAATCAAAACCTGTAAGTGCCAATAAAAGTACAAGACAACTTTAATAGATGAAGGCAAAAAAAACCAAGTGACTCTTAAATTTATCACAGCTCAAGTTGTGGCATTATTTTTAATAGATATATAAAAACAAGTGAAAAGTATTAACCATTAGAAGAGTCTAGGTCCAGTTCAACCATGACTTGACTCGAGAAGTGTAGAACTTAGATACCTATTCCCGTGATGCTTCTCCCACACCACTCTCCCACTCCCCTTTCACTCTCCCCCTGAAGGAAAAAAAACCAAAAAACAATCTCTGCATTATTTACTGGTACGAAGTCCAAATAAATTGCTGGTGGTACATACAGAAACTCTCATACGTTCATAATTTACTACAGTCTAAACAGAATTAATGGCTTCATAAGCTTTATACCTTACATAAGTACATGCAGGAATACTAAACTAAATACTTCCCTGCTGAAGTTTCCCACAGAAAAATGAGAAATTCAGGATTAATTAGGCCAAAAAGCACAATTTTGTAACTTAGTGTTAATGTTACTATGGACAAAGCTTTTGATTTTACCTCAAAGGGAAATTCATGAACTACACATTACGTCTGTACAATTGGATTAAACGCTTGAACATCACTTAGTGCAGAGATTAGAAAGCCCACACCAAATATCTTCTGTTTCCCAGGACAGCAGTCCAGGTCACAGGTCATCTTTCCACCAAGCATGCTGAGATAAAGAACACTTCTCTCTACAATAGCAGACTCACAGCTATGACAATCAATGACAAGAGCAGCCCCTAGCCTTACATTCAGGTCACAGAGATGATTCTTTGACTCTGTTGGCCGATGATGGCCTGTAACACCCATCTCTTACATTCTCAGCGACTGCCACATTGAACTACTGTACAAAGTATAAAGCAACAGCACTCCCTCTGTTTTTGAAAGCAGAAGCATGAGCACCTAACTCCAGGAGACCATTTTTAGATGTGAATGCTGACTTGATACAAGAAGCTTCCTGCAGCCCGTTTTAGGTACTTTTCAGTATTCCCTTTTGGCTCTGCTCCATACCTGGCTCTGAATTCAGCTCTGAGTCAGGCATCTGAAAATGGATTACTACAGCAACAAGCATCATAACACCAAAGCTTTTTGGGAGAAATTTTTCCCAACACTTTTTAATTGTCAACATATTTCTGGATGAGCTCTAGTTAAGCCTTGTATTTTTAGGAAAAGCTGTAGTAATTACTGGGCTATATTTTATGGCTTCTGTTATGCTGAAAGCCATATCTAGATTGAAGATAGAGAGGGCAAATATAAATACTGTCATTTACAAGTAGGTCACTGGATGGCAGGGGGGTGGGGGGAACACCCTGGGCTTGCTTCCAATTTTCTTTGTGTTTTCTCTGTGTGTAAAGTGGGATGGATATCTACCGATATATATGAAGTATTTTTATACCTAAAGATGAAAATAAACATCATTACTAATAGAATGTTTCAAATAGCTACAAGGCTACTGAAATATTGAATTACTATAATATTAGTTTCCCCCAAAGGTTTTTATCTACATTGTACAGAATTTACTACCTAAATAATGCAAAACTATAAGTCAGCAAAAGGACATTCACACTTCAGGGAGCCTGACTCCATAACCCACAAATAACACTTAGATTATAACAATGACTCTTGGATAGTACTGGAACAACCTCACTTTGTTAATTGTGACACCTGAAAACAAGATAAACTGGAGTCCTGCCAGCATTTCAAAAACATTTTGGGCTGCATTCTTAATACAGTAGTAACTCACATTAACATTTTCCTCCCAAATAAAATTAAGCTAAGGAAGGAAATACCAGTAATATTGGTTTTCTCCAAACATGAGAAAACATCAACAGGATTATTTCAGATACAGTTCATACAATAGGAAGATTTGTTTTACTACACAAAATACCTTTTATTCTTTTGAACTCACTCCTTTGAATTTTCATCTGTGCTTACATCATGTAACATACATATTTGTACTGCCATCTGAATCCATCACGTGTATATAAATACCTAAGACTCAATTGCAAGTACTGCTAAAAAAAAAGACAGACCTCTGTATCTTTTAAAATGCATTGCTTGTTTAAACATTATTGCAATTCATGAAGAACATACTGCATTTTAGGCATTGATTTTCTAAAAAACCTTTACATCTAGAAAAGGCCGTATAGGTAATCTTTGTATAAACAAAGAGATTTTAAAAGTTGACAGCTTGGGTTTTTTTCCTAAAGAGAAATTGCTTGAGTTTCCTCGTCAGAATCAATAACAAAGCCTTATCTGGGAATGCAGATTGAAACATTTCAGAATGCTAAAAATACTGATATTCTCCCCCCTTTATTCTATGCAAGGGGTGAAATTCCTAGTAAAAGATTGTCACAGAACCACATGTGAACATCACAGGCATGACTGACTAGTTTCAGTAAGATGCTACTGAACATATCCCGGTAGGCATTAACTCTGCTTTTTAATCTTGAGTTTGTAGAAGTTGATCACAGAGAGTTATGTTTTCACATCAGAAGTCAAACAGGATAGTACAGGAGTAAGCCTAGATTATGTCTTAGCATCAGAGAGGATGCCTCAGTCGTGCACAAAGCAGCATAAACTGGTTTCTGTCCATCTTTAATTTGACAGCCCTTTGTAGCAGCAGACTGCACCAGTGCTACACCTCACCTCTGTGCATGATCCCAGCACTTCAACAACAGCTGTTCCACAGCCCTCTTACCACCATCCCCCTCCAAAACGCACCGCCTTTCTCACTCACCTGCGTTAAATGACATTTGGGATTACACAAGACTGCTTTGCATGAAGGGTATGTACATTTCTGACCCCCTCTTCTGTTTCTTCGCAAAAGCTGTATAGATATATTACTTACCGCAGGCAGGATTTGACCCAGATCACAGCTTTTACTCACCTCATTGCTCATCATTTCACAACTTTCCACCCTTTTATTTACAGCAGGTAAGTAGAATCAATTGTATTTACCAGCTACTCAGTCTATTCACTGGTTTAGAGACTGAGATGAAGTATATTATGGTATTGATCAGCTATCTGCTATTGAACCTCAGTCCGCTGTAATCTTGAAAGGAAAAGATCTGAACCTCCACTCAGTGTGGGAAGCCTTGTTCTCATCGCACAGATTGTTTCCAAGGTGCCCAAATCACAGGATCAGGGATACATACTAGGCTTTAGAAGCAGCAAAGAAGTTTTAGATCCTTGAGAACAATTGTTTTATTTGTAGACTTTTTAAAAAGACAAAGCTGGTACTGTTGGAGTCACTGTGGAAATGACCGGAGGTGAACCAAACTGCCTGTACCTTATTAGCAGTGAGGAAGATCACACAACAAGAAGGATGCATAGCATTCCTTTGATTCTCATGAGTGTTCCCCTAGTCCTTATAAAAGTAAATACCACAGCTGACTGCTCTCTAAAACCATAAATTTGAGAGTTTCCTCTGCCTGAAAACTTACTTTATAAGCATCATTTTGATACTATACTCTGTGACAGAAGAGCTTATAAAGGAGTGTAAAGTGATAGTTCATTTGGTCTTACACCTCTGGTAATGGGCACTGTATGAAATATGAACTTTCTTATCTGTGATGGATTATCTTTTGCTTGAAATATGGCTAATTACTGTCATTTGTTAGAGATGACACAGTTGAGTATCATTTCTTGTGGCACATTGACTTCAGGTTGCTGATGATTGCATGAAATTAGTGACAGTGAATTTCTGAATACAAGTTTTAGAAGATTCACCATGCACCTTTTAATTATTAAGACACTGCCTTCACTGAAATTTTCAACTGAGGAAAAGAGTACCAATACTAATACTGATTAAATCCATTATCACATTCATTGTAGATTAAACTATCTGTGGATGTAGATTAGTGGTCTAGATAGTAATGTCAGATTGATGTATTAATAACATAAAACCACAGACTTAAATAATTCATTACTTTTGCTTAGTTAAGTATTTGTATGCAAAACTAGACATTCACTTCCCAGGGTAACCATTTTTCCACTTTCCAAAGCCATTTTCTATCTGTTCCTGAAATGCTTGCTTCCAAGATACAGATACAATAAACACACAAGTAATTCTGTTTGTAAACTGTTTAGTTTCCGTTTAGTGCAACTGTCTACAAAGTTGATTCTGCAAAATTTTATGAATATGCTTAACTGCAGCTGCCTTCTTAAATCAGATAGACTACTTTCAGAAATACAGTTCTGCGCGTGAATTTGTTTGAAAAATTAAGACCCACATTTATTACATTATTCACAACTACAAGTTAATATATGGCAATGACTGTCGTTAAAAACAACTTATCTGTTGGAAGAGTTAAAAAAAGAAGAGATGCTAGTCACATGAGAAAAAGCACAAAGAGATCACTAAGACTAATCAGAAGAGAGATTGAAAGGACCCTGCTAAACAAGGGCTCAGATTCCATGATGTCCATTACAAAAACAATTAGAACATCCTTTTAACACATGGACTCATTTTTTCATATAGTGATCTGACATGCTTAGATAAAAGGTATTCGGGATGACTGCAGTACCTGAAATTACACAAACTGTCATCTCTTGTTGGCAACGAGAGCCAGCAATAAGATAGAGTTTATGCTACTTGTGTTTCCACGTATCAGCTGTATTTGTCAACATATCTAAAATACACAGTCTAGACACTTAAAAACCAAAACACTTCAATAAATCACTGGAAAAAGATAATGCCTTTATGATGTGGCAAGAGTTTTTTAGTTAGTCAGACGAACATACCTATTTCAAAAATGAGGTACTTTCCATTGAAGTGAAAGCTTGTTACGGTTAAGAAGAGTGGCCAGCCTATTTCCTGAAGTTGGAAAAAAAAGTAAAAGACATACCAAGGAGATATGTTACACCTGCCTAGACTACCTGGTAGGCTTCAAAGGGAACACTAGCAAGAAAAGTACTAATGTGCACTAAAACCAGAAGATTTTTAACACTTAAAGCACAGCTGGCACACACAAGTAAGAAAACTATGATTGTTTTTCTTTTCCTTGGTAGATTGTCAAAGTCAAACCTGGAGAGAAAAACATCTTTCTCATTTAGTCCTAGTAATAGGTACTCAAAACCTATTTTTCTTTTGTTTCTTCTTTGAAGAACTAAAATAACACTGCCAAGTTGTACAGCACAAGAACCAGCTTTAGTGCAGTTCACCTTAACTTCACTGAATTCCAGCCAAGGCACCCTACATTAAACAAGAAAGAAGAGAGATTTTTCTTTCCACAGCTCACCTAGTTTGCAGGCTCCCTTCTGCAGTCAACCATTGACTCTTCACACAAAGCCCTTCCTACAGCAACTCTCAATGCAGCTCTGCAGCCTCTTCAGGAGCCCCTGCAAATTTGCTATTTATTTGGATCTAGGCTTTCACAGCTGCTGCTGCTAATTGGCTAATTGGTCAAAGCTGAGGCTAGGTAAAAGCCTGCGAGTTGGATTATCATTAGCCCCTTCTGGTTTGTTACCCTGTGAGCTGTGCCTAGTTTACCACAAAGCCTCTAAAAAAGGGAAGAAGAAAGATTGAAGGAAATTCAGACTGGTCATCCCAACCTGCTTCCGTGGGAAAGCTATGAAGGAAATGCCCCTAAAATCTCTGTCCTGGCACATGAAGGACACTAATTTCATTAGGAAGAGCCAGCATGGATTTATAAATGCCAAAGTTTGCCACACCAACCTGGGTACTTTCGGTAACAGTGTGACTGGATCAATTGAAGACAGCAGTGGAGGGCATTAACCTCAACATTAGCAAGACGCTCAGTTTTCCATGGTATCTTTGTAAACAAGATGGTTAGGTGTAGGTGGTCTAGGAGGTAGGAGGAAAGCCTGACAGTATAGAATTTGTTCAGTCTTTAGAGGAGAAGGCTAAGGTGGGATCTTATTGCCGACTCCAACTGTGCCAGGCTCTTCTCACAGAGATAAGACAAAGAGCAGCAGAAAGAAGTGAGATTCTGATGAGATATTAAGAAAAGGCTTTTCACAACGAGGGCAGTCAAACATGTGAACAGGGACCAGGGAGTTTGTGGAATCCTTTGAACTCTTCAAAGCACCACCAGGCAGGGACATGAGCAAAGGTGGCCAAGCTTTGCTCAGGGGTTTGGCTCATCCCCAGTGTCTCTGACTGACAGATGACTAGAAGCAGTTTTTTCCAATGTAAATCATTCTATGGTTTTATTGTGCATGTTGAATGCTGTTCTCTACAGATTAGATTTACTGCCTGATTCAAATTCAGTAAGTAAAAACATTGAATTTTAGCTTAACATGGACTCTCCTAACAGAGATCAGTTTAGCTGGTCCTCTTAATGTAAAACCTCCAAAACAGCTGATGAGAAGATGAAGTCTCTAGTGCTGCAAATACTCAGCTAACAAACAGCTGCATTCATCTGTCTTAGAGATTGCAACACTGAAACCGAATGGTGCTTGGAGATCTGTGTACTGCTAAGACACGCTGGCAAGAGTTAAAAATGGGCAAGACAGAGGTGAGCATGGGAAAGCATTCAGAAGACCCTACAATTGCACAGAAGATGTACCAAACAATGATCAATATTACCCATTTTACAGAAGAGTTTTTGAATTTCTCATTCAGTCCCAGCTCTCATTAGGCAGCATTTCTGAATAATGCTTTCTGCCTTTCCCAGTTGATTTAAAGTTGTTGCCCCGTATTCTGGAAGATAATGAGTTGATTGTACTATTTTCACCTCTCAGGGGAACTACTGCTCTATGATATACTTGGACATTTCAAGCCTTTTGAAAAACTATCAGAAAAAGAGGAATACAATGTACTTCAGCAGCAAATGCTGTTGCTGAGATTATTGTAAAAACGTCAGACCTACACTTTGCTTTCTGTGCTTGCTTTATAAAGAATATAAATTCAGAGTTTCAGACCTTCTTCTCAAGATACTCAGCAGCTAAGACAGCACATCTAAAACTCTGCCTAAAACCCTGTGATCAACCCTTTTTTCTATACTTCTCATCTTGCACAATGGTACGTTTTGGAAGAAAACCGATTTTAAGTATCACACGAGAAGTAAATTCCTAAGGATTAGGTCAATAATGTGACTGACATATTACTTGGTCTGCAGACTTGCACAAACTTCCCTATCACTTACCCAAAATCCTAGACAAGCTTCTCTGACTTCCCCCTCTCTCACATAAATGCAAGCCAAAACACATGCATCAAACACCGCAAAGCATGACACCACAGCCTCCTACACCAAGTGCACTGGTTTTATGCCATTTCATGCTGTGAATATCAACGGCCGTACGCAGTACATATGCAAATTGAGCACTGCATTTAGGCTTTGGAAAATACAGTTTGGGTTGCATGCAAATTTTATCAACATATTACTCAGTGAAGAGGTCACATTAAGGGAGATATAGAAGCAGTTTTGTGCCATTTTATGGATTTGTATTTTGTGTATTTTATGGATATAAAATTGACGCTCCCAGAGCATCAAAGCATCTTCCTGTATGGCCCCATACTAATTATTGCTTTCCTCTAGGGTCTTATTGTTCGTGCACCCCTTCCAGTTCTCCTCTTACTTCCTTTTCACCTTGAGCTTTTACATCTTCATACAATTAAAAGAAAGTAACTAATGAAATAGACATCTGGGTTAGAGACACTTATTTAAAATGTCCTTTAACTATTTATTTTGCAAAATAGTAAGAGACTGCTTATAAACTATCGCTAGGTCACAATCACACTGTGCTTTGCTCTCACTTCAACTTGTCTGTGGAAGTTTCCTACTAGAACAATTTTCTGCAATTGCTATGCATTTAACCATACACACAAATCCAGTATTCCTCAAGAAATCCATCAGAGTAGGTATACTATTTCACTAATCTAATTTTAGTAGTGCTCTAGCAGATATATGTTGTGCTGGGTTTGGACCTGGTACAGCTCTATCTTTCTTGAGTTCAGCAAGTGAGTGATGGGAGAATGTAATTCAAATTACATTCACGATTAAGCCCCAAAGCTTCATGTGAATACATGACAGCAGCTTCGCAGATTTTTTAATGCATATTCAATTTATGATGTTTGGTTGGCTCTGTTTATAAGAAAATGGTAATATATTTTCTTTCCTTTAATGCAATTATAAAATATTCTTCAGAAAAAAAAAAAAGAAAGAAAAAAAGAAAGAAATACCCACTTTATGGCATCCATATGCTCAGAGGAAAATGATCTCACTCGATCTCATTGCCAAAGTCATGTCAGTGACTCTTGGTATATTTAGTGGTGACCTTGAAGAGTGTCCTATACTTCTGTGTTGCAAAACACAAATCATGTTTGTGAGTCACTGCATAATGTTTTTTCTTTCTGCACACAAACTGATATTTAAGCATGTTCAAGAAGGGTACAATTGGTTCCTTCAATTCTTACATTTTGAAAATTTTTTCAACATAAAATAAATTGCTTGTCGACTTCAAGATCAGGCTGGATGGTGTTTTGAGCAACCTGCTCCAGTGGTTGCCCATATGCCCATAGCAAGGGGGGTTGGAACTCGATGAGCTTGAAGGTCCCTTACAACTCTACCCATTCTATGACTCTGTGATACTTTTCCAAAAGCCCAGTGGCTGTTCCTTTAATAACCATTACGTTGTTTGTAGAACAGAGTAAGTTTATTTATTAACTCCAGCTGGTTCAATATTTATACATCTTTTTCAAAGGCCTAAGCAGTCAAGACAAGAAGCTGATGGCAAGTGTCTCTTTAAGCTTCCCAGTTTCTTACTGAAAGCTGGATAATAAAGATAAGAAAAAGGTCATCTTGCCAAGGATATAGTATAAGGAATAGCAGTTGGAAAGGCAAAAATCTATTTGAAATAAAATTCCAGTAACATGAATATATACCAAAGATGAAAAAAAAGGAAAATTTTATTTCATACCTCTGTTAAAAACTACTGCTTCACACTAATGAACAATAATGTTTAACAGTCTTTGCTATAGATAGCTCTAATAGATTTGTAAAGTATATGATATTTATAACTGGTAGCAATCACATATCACAAATACTGCTTACTTTTAAAAGTATTTCCTCTTGTAGAGATGGCCCTGATACAAACTTAGTGATGCTCCCAATTTCACTGCAGTCTAACAGCCTTCGTAACTTCTGCTTTACTGCAGCTTCCTCTTTCCTGCAGTACACCATTCATAATCTCTTGATTTCCTAAAGAAATTGTACAAGAAGGCGGCTCCTTCATGACCATTAAAGAATCATATCATTGGGCTCTAAATCCTGATTGAGCCCACTCATTTTTCAAACTCTAGTATTTTGGCATTTTCTGTAATAGAAAAATTGTTGACATTGTTACTGAAACTAACACCTTCTGCAATGATTCTGCTTTGCTAAAGGCAGTGAATGGAATCCCTGACCTATAACTTAACACACCCAGCCTCCTCATAGCCTCTTGGAAATTTTGTGTTCCTCACAACAAAGAAATGCCTATAATTACTACCACACCTTTCTAAACAACCAGCCTGAGAAATTAAACTGCCTCTCACAATATGCAAAGGGAAAACCAGGACTCCTCCTCTTCCATCAAGAACACAGGGAACAAGGAGGAATGCTATGCAGCACACTTAGGGCACATTCCCACAGCTCTGATGAGGGGCACAGAACAAGCACATTTGCTTTTTGTGCCATCAGAACAGTGATCCTGATCCAGATAAGGAGAGAGGTGAGCTTCAGGCTCAACTCAGTCTAAGAGGCTCATGGTCTACCTAAACAGGATCATGCCTCGTATTTTTTTCTTGGCATTGAGATACCATACAATTAGAACCACAGTGAGACACCAAGGTAGAAAGAGCATACTCTTCAGCTCTGGATCCTGCCCAGGGGGAACATTTTACATCTGCTCCCTTCTAGAGGAGTGTCCAGGTCACCCGAGCAGTCAGATTCCCTCAAATCTGTTCTCCTTTTACCACCTGATTAATCCACTCTTTTAGCTGTAAAAATACGAGTGTGCTCCTGCCGGAGGGCTGGGGCTATGTAAATATAGTTCCCCCCTCAGGCTCAGCACCTCCCTACTACATAGACAAATGCTATTCTCATTATATTATTGTGCAATATGTTGCCATCATCAAAATTATTGTTGTAGTCCTCAGCAGACACAGTATTTCAGTCTTTTCTGTAGACTCAGACAAAGCTTAGCTAATAACTCTCTGAAAGCAGAGTCTGCAGAGCAAGTAGACAAGTGCCTGCTGGGTTGAATAGTCTTGGAAAGCAAGCAAGTTGGATGGCTCTCTGGAGCTTAGGTGACGTTTAGGCATCTACTGTCCAGGGCAGGAGGGACTGCCTTCCACTACAACGAATACATCTTCTATCAAACTAAAAACTTCAGTCTGAAGTGAAGTTACAGAACGACAGAACTTCAGTGAGAACTGGCATAACCTATTCGATTACCCAACAATACCTGCAGGCTGTCAAGTTCTGTGAAGAAAAGCAAAGGCACCACACTTTTGCCTCCTGTCTGCTGCAGTTTCAATATGTATTATTGTTGGCAGGAAGAACTGAAACTCAAGTACAGAGCTAGGAAATGGCATGCAGGTAAAGTCTCTGAAGCGAAGCTAAGGACTACAAGTTGCCAAATATCAAACACCACTATGCAGTAGCCAGTTCCACCTGGAAGCATGGGATATAGCTGATCAAAGACTATAGTTTCTGTATCTATTTCTTCTCCTTTCCTTTTTAAAGAGAGAAACATCCTACTGTAAAGATGAGAAATAACTTTTGATCTAAGCCCCAAAGAAATACTAAGAAAATACAGGTAACTAGAAAGAGCAGCCTGGCATAGAATGGTATGTGCAAATCAGGTGTCCAGAAAGACCCTTGACAATCAAACTGAGAAATATGTCGATCTGCACAATTTTTAGTTATTCTGGTAGCATAATTATTTCCATGCTTTGGAATGTTCAATATAAACAATTCCAGAAGAATCTCATTGCCATGGATTTGCTAGCCAAAGGCAAGATTCCCATTAACAAGCTTTGTTCAAAGACAAAAGGTACATACAAACATAAATTGTTTTGTATTGATTGAATTTTTGTATCTACTTTATGAAATAAGATGTTGGAAAGATAGTATTTATTAATTTTAATCAACATAGGATATGTACAGTGTCATTATTCATAACATTTACAGACACATCTAAACACTTCTTCCTGAAAACAATCAGAATATTTATTTTCATACTTTCAATTTGCAACGATGTGTAATATAATAAAAACAATTTCTATTCACAGCATGCCAATACTGCTGAAACACCTACGTTTAGCTAGTCAGCCAAAATTCCTGCTAATTGTTCCAATTGAGCATGAAATTTGTTGGCAATTTTGTTCAAGACATATCATATATTTCTATCCAAACAATTTCTATAGTCATCTGATTATACAGTCCATGTGCCAAACAAATTTTGTGAAGTGGAAAGAAATATTTTTGTAAAAAGACATGAAAACAATCAGGTTTTCCAAACTAATTGTGAATTCACAGATCCTATAGTTCATATGCTAAAAAGCAAAGGCTTTACTCTGAAACATTAGGACATCAACCTGCATGTAGAAAAGTCTCCTACACATCATGTTTAAGGCATTCTCACAATGTCTGTCTGCCCTTGAGGGTAAATTAACTCAAGAGAAATAAGCAAGCAAACGGGAATGTAGGGATTAAAAATGTGTTTTCTCTGAATTTAGATTCTGAATACATTCCAGAATCAATCTAGAAATTTTAAAAATCTTTCTTTAAATTAAGGACTCTGTCAAAATATAAACAAGTTGGAGATGTTAGTACATATTTTAGCATAAACACACAGACAAAAATTTGGTCTGTATGGAAAAACGATGTGGCTTATTCCAGAACATATTTCTCAGGCTACTTCTAGATTTCCCACATGCAGAAGCAGAAAACTATTAATTCAAAATCTTAAAATATCGTTGACTTGATTTTGTGCAAGGAATTGAACATCTACACATTCTACAATGAATAGAGTCAGCATAGACAGCACACTTGAGAAATCATGGCTGTGAGCAGCATGCATGCACAACGGGATTAGGTATTTGTTCTGAATCACATGCTCAGAACATTCCCACATTGCTAGACATAAAAAGAAAGAACAAAAATATTACACAAATGTAAAGATATTTAATTGGGCAGAGCTACTCTGTTGTATATGACTACTGCACAAGGAATTAAATAGTGGTAAATCTGAAATTCCTATTTGATGAAAAACAGTCCATGATATGAGGAGGGAGTTATTACAGGGACCAAACAATGCTGCTTTCAGATAAATGCTTTTCTCTAATGTAAGAAATACCAAATGTGAATTTTGTGTATGATACCTCACATATGGTATCACAAAAGGATACCCAAGGTGAATCAATCATTTGCAAAGAAGAAAAGAAAGATTTGAAGGTAGGATTTATAACATAGTGACTCGATAGTTTAGGAGAAAGTTTTCCAGATGAACAGGACTGAAGGAGTGGGCAGAGAAGAATGCAGTGAGCCATCAAGGTCAAAGTATGGCACAAGATAATGGAGTTCTCGAAGCAGTGGACAGCAAATTTAGCACGATCTTCGAGTAATACAGAAAAACAGAAAATGGGATCCAATACAGATTTTTCTCTTCAGTGTTGGGGTATCATCTGTGATCTAGTAGTGTAAGATGCACAGATTTTGAAAGGCTTTAAAAGTGGTAATGCATCATTTAAGATAAAAGTAATTACATCATGAATACAGAATACTGAAGCTATTCCAGAATGGATTGGAGATCATGATAGTCAGACCTTCAGTCACGGAGAGACTCAGGGTCAGAGATGACTTCAGAGTTTCTGATCTCACAAGAAAATCGAGGACATAAATCAAAGATGATAATGGCAAAAGTGAAAGACGGGTCAAAACTATTCAGTAACAGAAAACTAATAGTACAATGAAGGAAATTAGTGTGCAAGGGGAACAAAAATAAAAAATTTTCAGAGTATGCAGAAGAAAGAGCTAGACAGCCATCAGAATAATAGTGAAGACAGCTGAAAGAAGAGAAGCTAATGGAGCTATGGGTACATGGTACCTGAGAAGTGTTTGTCTAACTTGTTCTAAAAAGATTCCAACAAAAGAAATTCCATCACCTCCCCTGGCCATTGGTTCCACTGAGACAGTTTTATTATGAGAAGGTTTCTACTACAATTTAAGTCCATTACACCTTTGCTACCTACAGAGCATGCAAAGAAAAGGTTGTTGCCCTCCTGACTGCTACTACCCGTTTGCATATTTGAAGGTTATTATTTTGACTCCTTTCAATAGTCTACTCCAATTTCCTTGACCTTTTCTTGTAGTCGTATTTTCTAAGTCTCTGATTGCTCACATTATTCTCATCTAGATTCTTTCCCCTCTGGCCCTCCTTGAGCTGCAGTGCCACAGACCAGAGAAAATATTTAGTGAAGGCCTTCTCAGCGCCAAGCAGAGATTGGTTTACAGACAGCAAAATATTTATCATATTTTTTAAAAAATTACAAGACATATTTAATATAATATACTGATATTTTCTATAAAATTCCCAGAATTCAGCTTCCCTATAAGCTTGCATGAGCATTACCCACAACTTCATAAATGACATAGCATGACTTTTAAGTAACCAAGAAGTGCAAGTATAATGGTCTTTGATAGCTCCTGTTGCCAAATAGGTATTGCCTTTATGGTCATTGGAAACAAGATGACCATTCTAGGGACAATCTCATCATTATCTTAAATAAATTGTTACGTTATTACAAGGGGAATGAAGTTATCCTCTGATACCGAGACTAAAATTAGGATCTGAGAATATCAAGTAGCAATCCGATGACCTGTAACAAAGAGTTGAGAAGAGTCTGTTCCTTGATATCAGACATTATGTCATCAAGATAATACAGGTGTAATGCTGATGAAGCATACAACTACTTTTGTTTTGCACAAAATAATGAAGTATGCTTAGGTTGCAGTTTCAAAAATTACTTACTAATTATTCAAATTAAACTAGAAAATTAACCCAACTTAACTGGATTTATTTGTAGAGCAAGCTAAAAGGTCCTGACATCTTCTTGGCAGGAGAAACCAGCAACACCACCTATTAGTATGAACTTATATATAAGTATAATCAGCATAATTACCTAAACCCCACATGTCTGGTATAGGAATTTAATGTTTTAATAAGTCACTCTGATTTCGAAGAGCATATATTCGTTTGGTATAACGATTGCTACTGGTGCCAGTGCATACACTCCAGTTGTTTAACTTGGACAAATGAAAAATAATGGCCAATCTTGGCTTCATACTTATAAGAAGTGCCTGAAATCCAAAACTTATTTAATATGTCATAAGTATGACTTACTGTTTGCTAGAGAATCAAAGCTAGATTTCATTTGAAATTCTAAATTCTTCAGATTGTTTTACCTTATCAGAAGTACAGAACAATCTAACATTTGTGACAATTGTACAGGAAATGCAGTAACAATGTAAAAAGGACTGAAAGATTTACTGCATGCTTTTCTGAATAAATAATTATTAAAGAACATTGATTTTTAAAAAACAGATATTCATGTAATACTGTAACTATATCAAATGGATGATCATCATCAGAGCAAATCTGCACTTGGTTTTTATGCAGTTACAAACATCTGTCTTTACACCAGCAGATACAACATAATAGATGATGCTGTCCAGACTTAGCATGAACAAACATTATGGTTTACAATAGTGCTCACCTTATCTCACAGGCCAAAGAAAGAATCTCTCCTTGTTTAAAAAAATAATTAATAATAATCATGGGCTCTGATTGAGCTGAAAAATACACAGACATTAGGCAAAGCAGGACAGAAAACACATTTGTATTACTTTTCACATAATATACAGATTAAGTATCTTCCACAGCAGCACAGTGGAAGTGAATTTTCAAGAGCGATTTATATTTTGAGAGAAAAAAAATGTTGCATAAAGGAGACTTAGAATATGAAGATAGCCTAAATGATTTAGGTTTTGGGATGCACTGAGCAGCAAAAAGCAACCAGGTCTGGAAATGGCTTCGATGTCTAGAAAAATGAAATGAAAGGAATAAAAAATGTTTTAACACTGAGGGCACTGAGTGTCAAGAAGCACTGTATCTATTGATCTATGATGCTATTTTAATTTTTTATGATTCTAGTATTGAAAAAATTATGACTGACAAGGCACTCATCTTACTCTGTTTCTTACTCTGCTTCGTAACAGCTTCTGCAATGTAAAACTGCAAGCAGGGAACCTCAGGAAGTCTTTCTCTTCTTTTCCCTGCCCCTGGGACACCAGCTACTCCCTTGATTGTGGATCCCCTTGACTGTTCCCCTCCTGAGACCTGAAGATTCACTGCCTTCCAGATTTCCCTTCCTCTCCTTCACCAGAGTCACTTTAGGCTGCTCTCGTTCTTCCCAAGAGGGAGGAGAAAGAGTGAGGGGTGGCCTTGCTCCAGTGTCACTTTGTAAGGTGCTCATGCAGATCTTGCTCATCCTGCTCATCAAGATCATGCTCATCTTCCCCTTGTAAGAGCTCGTGCAGATTTCATCACTTCTAAGTAGGGAAATGTCAGTTGGAACAGAAGCAAAGATGCACGTTAGAGCTGGCATGGGTTAAAGAGGATATTTGTGCTGAAGATGAGTATCAAGAATATCATGCCACAGCAGGAGCAGGCTTTGCTTGTTAGATTTAAAATTAGGATACTACCATGCTACCAATATCATTAGCAAGACAGTGGTTGATGTGACATCAAGAGAGAAGGAGGACAAGAGGAAAACTAACTTTTATTTCTGTGTTAAGTTTAAGCTGACAATAAGACATTTAGTAGTTGATGTAAGGCCAACATGACAGAATGGATGACAAGATGAGACTTGTTAATGTCACGTTGTGACTTGGTTACACAGAAAGGCAGCCTGAAGATGTAAAGATTGATGAATAATAGAGTTTAAATTGAGAAGAGCAAAGGCTATTGCTACTGCCTGAAAACCTACTCAGACAGCAGGAAACAGGAGGAATATGATGCAGATTAAAGTTTTTTGAGGGAGTTAATATCAAGATACTGTCATTTTGTTGGCAAAACATTAAGACAGACAGACTGGCTGGTAAAGGCTCCAAAGCAGAAAGAGAGCCCAAAATAACAGAGATTCATCTCTTTTCTGTAATGTTGTCAGGATTTTATTTTAACCTATTGCAAATTGTTGTGAATTGAAAATAAACCTAAATATTATCAGTTGTATTTTAAGTACTTAACTAGGCAATCTTTTTTAGTGCAGCACCCATACTCATATTTTTAGATATGTTTTCCAAACACTGGGCAAAAAGTGCCTTACTTTTACAAACTAAAACTTTACATAGAAGTAGTTGCTCTGGTTATTTACAAATAAGTGCAGATAATAAAACAAAAGCTAGCCAAATGGCATACTGGAACTGTTATGTAGATAGTCCTATAAATATTGACACATATCAGACCATCGGTACTAATATTGAACTCCAGCTGTACAAAACCACCATCGTGTAACCCAGATGACATCAATGAACGGCAGTCTTACTATGAACAGCAGTTGATGGGAGACATGCAGTAAAGTTTGGAACAGTTCAATGACTTCACATTGTACCCATGAATCAATATAATGTCATCGAAAGTGCTGAACTTCAATGGAAGTATGAGGTGAGGGGATGCAATGCGCCATCATTAAATAGGAACCCCTGGTATATCAGCGCAAGATCTCTGCAATGCTGGTCGAACATTTTGAAGAGAATTGTTGTTCATTTTTATCAGAAGTTCTTGAACTTTAGAAGATCAAAATGGGCATCAAAAATCACAGAATTATTAAAAAAGTTTAAAGATTCTAACTTAATACAACAAAATGCAGCTATAGCTACTTCATGCTATCTTATCGTTTAAGCATTGCACCCTGGCAATACGTGATCCAAATTCCCTCCAGTCCGAAGGAGAACTGAGAACGAAGAATAGAATGGCAACTACAACTTTTAGTGTCCTTTCATAAATTGAGGATAAAACTGTAATGGAAGCTTAATATAGCTCCTTCTTCCAGAATGTACATCAAAGGACAATCAATACCCTGAATCACATTCATTTAATCCTCAGCACAATGCTTTGTTTTGATATAGATCAGTATATTGTAATTCCAAGGGAACTTTGAATGGACTTCATTTTGTGTATAACTACATATTAATTAGGAAAAAACACTATGGAAACCAAATACTAAACAATAGCTAGAAAATGCAAGGCTAGGAAGAAAAAGCTAATAAAAACTGTAAAATATAATTAAAATATTATAGTATCTACCTCTTTTAGTGCTAAATAAAAGATATGAGAGACGAAAATGTGGCAATTAACTTGTGATGTTTATTTCTAAAGTTTAATTAAATAATCAGTATGTACAGAATTAGAGTTTGGATGCTTCAGTTCACACTCATTGCCTTCCTCTGAAAAGACAACAGAGAAAACATCCCCAGATATCAGCACAGAAACAATGAAATCACATCCAAAGAAGTTAAAAGTTAACTACAGTGTAATGTGTCCTCAGCCTGGGGAGGTGGAGACGTCTTCTGTTCCAAGATAAAAAGAGATGGAAAAATGGTGGTATTGGTGAAGAATGTGGGGGTTTCTTGCGTTTGGTCAGAAAATAACAGAGCCTCTTCAAAGAGATATGGCGTTTTTATGCATTAACTATTCCAAGTATTTAAATTATGTCAGCAAGAACAATTGTGATTGCTTCCTATACAGGAGCAGGACAGAATACTGCAATTTGGTAACTCCTCAAGAGCTCATTCTTTTTTTTTTTTTTTCCTGCTATGAATCTGTATTTCACATTGCTCGCTTCTCCATGAACCTTAGAGATTTGATAGAGTGTATTTAATCTTCCATTGAAAGAGGCTATTGAGAAAAGTAAGAGAAGCTTTGAATTTAAGAGGAATTGGCAGCAATGAAAAGAAAGGTACAATCTTGAAAGATTTCAGAGCTATCATACCTCATTCCTGGGTCCCACCATCAATAAGATAAAGTAATAACTGTAAACATCATATTGTAAATAAAAGTAAAGGAATAGAGGATTACAATCTACCAAAAGCCCAACCTAGATTACTCATTATTATCCACATATTGTAATTCCTCCCCTATTTTCAGGTGAAACTTCCAGAATCCATTTCATGCATTATTACGCTTATCCAATATCACATTGCCTTGCATATTATTATTTCTTTTTCAATGTACTGCAATTACAATAAAAGCGTGCAGTAATGTAGCCATTATCTATGAAAACGATATAAACAAAAATATGCAGTATACTCTGTATTCTTTAAACCTGTACATATAAACCACAACACTGAAATTAGACTGGCAGCTGCTTTATTTATTTATTTGTTTCTTTGTTGTAATCTCTGTTAATTAAGATAGATGTTAAGTAGGGGGCACTGTGTACTCAAAGGACTGAGCATGAGGTTTACTCCCTCCTTAAGGCCTGCATCTTGAGTTCCTTCAGCTCACATCCATCATAACGGGACTGCCAGGTGAGCTGGCTGTCACTCCAGCCCAGGCTAATAGATTCTCCAGTGGCTTTTGTTACAGCTCGTGTCATGCTATTAAAACTCTGCGCCTTGAAAATGGCATAACATATGTAGCTGAGACTTGTCAGCTCCAGGTAATCAGACGCTGCTTGGTTTCAGAAGCAGATGCAGATGAGACTAGCAATATAAATATGCAAATCACAATGGTCCCTTGTCAGCACCACTGTTCCTACCTCTAATGGCCCTCGTAGAAAGTCTGTTTGCTCAGCTCCTACTTCCAGTGCTACATCGACAGAAGCAAAGGGGCGGCTGGCCATCTGCTGTCGCTCCCGCATAAGTTGCTGATGGGGAAAAAATGATGTTTTAACAAAACATTAAAAAAATGCACCACATATTATTCTGCCCTACTATACCTCCCATTAAAACATAAGAACGCAAATAGCATGCAAATAGTACTATTCGTAATATTAAAGGAAGAAAGTTATACTCAATTGTCATCATCTATATTTACTCGAGAACTGAGCCCAGAGGGCTTATGTTGTCTACAAATGATCTTTCAGCTTGAACTCAGATGAAATACCCAAATGAAAGCTTCCCTAACTGACTAAATAACTTTTCTATTTCTGCAAGTTGCAATCAGACATGGGAAATGGTTGGTAAAAATAGCTGAAGTCTAATTCCACTGATAATGCATGCGTTAGAACACCCGCCAAGAACAAGTCCACTTGGCCTTCCAATTTTCATACTTCACTACTAAGCCAGATGGACTTAACAGTGTCAGGACTCATAATTTTATGCACTGCCTTTTCTGCAGTTACTTATATATGAAGAATAATGTGTCAATATTGGGAAGCCTGCATCAGTGTATTTGAATATGATCAGCTATGCTCACAGAGCTTGTATAATCCCTTCCAATCAAACCAGTGTGCACAGAAGTCCCAAGCAAAACCACAAAGCTAACTCATATTTCTTCCTCAAGCTGTAATTATAATGCTTATTAAACTATGATGAATAAAAATGATGACCAGCACTAGATATTACAGATCTTACTTCACTGCTTCAGTGCAACTAATAAAAGCATTATTAAATATTTAAAGTGAATGAGTCGTGCAATTAAAGTTGTGTGCTCCTTCAACTGAACAGGATGTCACAGCATCTTGAAGAGACAAAATGCTTGCAAAAATGTTTTATTAGAAAAGATCTGTTTCATTTTCTTAGCATTTTTCTCCCTATTATGTCTCTGGAAAGCTTAAAACATTAGAAACTGGTATTTAAATGTAAATGACACCAGCGCTGTGACGTACTGTTCATAAAAGCCTTTGAAATAATAAAAGGTAGGCGAGTAAATATTTGCAGGCAGCTTACTAATAAACACTCTTGATTTAAGGTCTGTTACAAAGCAACAAGCTCATTTCGTAATACTTCTTGTGCATTTCTCTTGGCTTGAATTTTAAGATAGTCAATAGAAATCTAAAGAAGCACTCATAACGTTAACTTCAAAACAGGACAGTAGTTTCCTAATGCATACCCAGTCTGTTCCTAAGGCCCATTTTTTATAAACATGCAGTATTTTTACCAGTAAGCACCTGTGCAAATGGGCTCCCAGTACACCACACAAAGAGCACAAATGATATGTCTTTGGGTGAAGCAGCACGTTTTATATTTAGAATAACACAAGCATATTTTGAATATATAGATATTTAGAAAGGAAGACTTCAACCCTTCATTTAAAAATGAAACTGGTTGTCTGCATAAACTGATTTACAGCAGAATTGATTTGCATCAGTACATTATAATCATAGATTTTACAGCCAGAAAGAACTATTAGGATCCTCCAGTCTTACCAACAACTTGACAAAGACCACAAAAATTTAAAGCATAAAATACTGAGTCACTACATGCTAAAATTACAATATCTAGCTCCTTTTTTTCTTTTCTTCCCATTCTTCTCTCTACAACTACTTGAAAGGACATTGTACAGAGGTTGGTGCTGGTCTCTTCTCACAGGTAATTAGCGACAGAACAAGAGAGAATGGCTTCAAGCTGCAACAGGGTAGGTTTAGACTGGACATTAAGAAAAAATTCTTCACAGAAAAAGTGGTCAGACACTGGAATAGGCTGTCCAGGGAGGTAGTTGAGTTACTATCCCTTAATGTGTTTAAGAGTGGTTGAGATGTGGTGTGAGGGGATATGGTGTAGGAGAGAACTTTGTAGAGTGGTGTTGACGGTTGAACTCAATGATCCCAAGGGTCTTTTCCAACCTGAATGATTCTATGATTCTATTCTTTCTAAAATAACAAAATTTAAACAAAATGATGTTATTAGAGCAGTCCTGCCATATGGAACTCATTACAGTATTTTAAGTCTACAGAGCTATTGGCAAATGCTTACTTTTTAATGAGAAACCAAACATTGTTTTAAACAAATAGAATTGCTTGGGGAAAGTAGTTAAATGAGCAGAGTAACCTATGCTCCAAATGTGCAAATAATTATTTAAAAGAGTTACTTAATACAGACTATAAAGGAATGTGTACTTGATCGGCTCTCTGGTTTTTATGGCTAGCAGTTTTCTTTGCCTCTGCTCCTGGTCACGCGTTCAGTAAACACTTTTCATTCACAAGGAAGTCATTGTAATTTTGATACTCTGTCATTTAAGAAGAGTACTACCAAGATTCTTAATTAGCTCTGTAAACAAGAATGAGAACTTTAAAATGTTTGGCTGCCCACAAAGCACTGCTGAGTTTGGCAGCTGAGCACTCGCACATGAAAGAAAAGCGCTCTGTTCAACACACTGCCTCTAGCTGTTCAGTATTTTAAGCTCCCTGTAAGGTGCAGAACAGGAAAAATCAGACGAGGAGAAATACAGGAAGATATTACAATGTTTACAATCAGCTTTGTGGCCAGAAAAAGTCACTAAGGCAAAGCTCCAGCTATAGAAAGCCTTGTGAGTCAGACCATGGCACGGCAGGTGGCACTAAGGTGTGCCACCCTGTGCTCCCGTCACACGCTGTTTTCACGCAGCCCACACAGGTATGGAGAAATTCTCCTAATTCAGCTACAGGCCAAGGAAAAGGGAAACTCTGCAATCAGGGGCATTAGGAGAAGCGTGAAAAAACTCTTCATTGCCGCCTTCTCAGCAGTCAAAAAGTATTTTTAAAAAAACAAAGATTATATCACAGTTGAGGCAGAACAAAAATGGGATAGTGGAAAGGGGAACTACACTGGTGTTACTTACATACCCATATCCAAAAAAATGTACTGCATTTAAAAATCTTACAAATGAAAAATTAAGATACTTCCTTCTTCAGTAATTAGGGATATGTGCTTGGAGATAAAGAATAGATGGGCATTATTAACACTTAATATTTGAATATTTTATCGCACATTTAATTTACAACATTCAAAATTAAATACATGCCTAAATATTCCCTTAAAACTATGGGAAATTCAAAACATTACTTTCTCAGCACAGGACTGAAAAATTCAATAAGCATTTATCTGACTCAGCAGACAACCGATTTCAAAGTCTACCATAATTTTAAATCTCATTAAGTACAAGAGTATTGACAAGATTAATTTTTTAGGCATCTCTATTATTTTGCAGCAATTTCAAAGTATCCATTTAAAACCAATTAAACAGTTTTCTTGTGAAGTATAGAATTGTATTCGTCATAAGTGAAGAACAGTAAAATGTTAGAATATTATAAATTGTCTGGTTCTGAAAACCCAAATAATTTGAGAACATTTCTTTTAAAAGAATTTTGGCATAATTAGTCCCTTGTCCTGGAAACATCCATTTAATCAGATTCTCCAGGGACAGGTAGACATCTTTGCCCATATATTATGTTAATTTTGATTTTTGGTGTGCTAGTCAAATAAGTACCTTCGAAATAGGATCCACTTCCCCATCTAGAAGTATATACCCAGGCAAATACTTTCCTCTGATAGAATTCAATTTTACCATTGATCAAAAAAAATTCTCATGGGGAACACTTCTCCTCTGATCAGTTTAGAGTGAATTAAAATGTTCGTAGCATCTTGTATAATCTGTGAGAAAATATATTTGTTGTAAAGTTCTTATCCAAGTAGAAATGTTTCTTTTTTTTTTTTTTTTTT
>VZRU01003232.1:412056-437348 GCA_013398155.1 Pedionomus torquatus | reverse complement strand
TTTTTTTTTTTTTTAATTTTGGTTGGTAACATCTAGGCTTACTTTCAAACTATTTTAACACCCATATTGCATTCATGTGCATTGCATTCAATAAAACACTCAATGCAAACTACATATTACAATAATTTAACACTAACAGAATAAAACATTTCAGCAATCTCAGGATAACATTTCATCTTTTGTGGTTTAGGTTTTACCATTTTGCTTCTTTTTCCTGTTTAGAAGACCTTTTCTTTTTTTTCTTTTTTTTTTTTTTTAAGACTCTTATGTGGAACAGAATTGTTCTTCTGAACTAGCACTGCCTTTTCTATGTTATTCTCTTCACCTTCCAGGATAACTGTCCTAGAAAAGCCCTAATTGAAAAAAAAACCTAATAAAGTTCATGAGATGCTAGGAACTAGGACAGGTGTACTTTCTCTTTGTTATACAGCAGCAGACATTCTTGAGGGACTGATAGATAGGGATAGCTGAAAAGAGTGAAACCATTTTAGTGTCATAACAGAAAAATTCTTTCAAAGATCTTTTGGTTTGTTTGGCACCTTTATGGGCCAGCTTAGCCCACTGGCAAGCAAGGTACGTGTCAAAGCGTGCCTTAAAGCATGCACAGACAAGCGTGCATGCCCAAGTTCCCAGGGCAGCTTGACAGCTAGGGTAGGGATAAGCAGGAGGCAAACACTTACAAAAATGTTGGTAAGACTGAATGCCAGACAAAAAGAAAAATCCATTTGGCTATTCAAAGCCAGGCAGTCTCAGTACCCGGTTTCAAAAATAAGAAAGGATATGGCAGTAGAAATTTATTATTTTAGCTGCAATATCAACTGTCCAGATTTTCTAGGTTTTCTTCCTTCATATCTTAGTTTTTCTTTTTTGTTGTTGTTTTTCCTAGATCACATCACTACCAACATCATACCAAGACATTAATGACTTTGTCAAGAGGAGTATTCAAAACGGCAAGGAATGGTAATTCTGCAACTTCTCTGGCACTCTCCAGGCCATGCTGCACTACCTTCCCAGTGACGATTTTCCAAATGTCCAATCTGAATTTCCTATTTTGCTTATTTATCACCCAGATCCAACTTGTCTGCAGTTACAACTCAGTCTCCTCCTCTCCTCTTTCTGTACTGTCGACTACTGATGTGAGTAACACCAAAGGCTACAACGAAAGCACTAACAATGCAATGCATTAAAACTGAGTTTTATAGGACAAGTGTTTGCAGTGAGGCAAAATGCCAAAACCTCATGAAGAGTTGCAGTGACTAATTTCTGATCACATTGCATTTGAGAAACTCCAAGGATTAAAAAAAATTAAAAATAGATGTAAATGGACAGCCCTGCTATAGCAGAGAATCTCTATAAGCAGTGCAATTCAGTCAATAATAGCATCTTCCTGAGGTTTCTTATTGCCATATCTAATCAACAGAAGGAACTTAAATGGGTTTTAATGACTACACAGATCTGAGTGGACCACAGGCATTTTAGTTAGAAACACAATTTAGTTCTCTTCAAAAGTTTGAAATTCTCAAACTGAATTATATATATTGGTATTTCAATGAAGCACTAATTATTTAATTTGCATGCGACAAAGATTCCCTGCTCTGTAACTTTTTTCATTGTAACTCATAGTGTTACAAATCTCTTAAATTAGCTATTTACATAGCTGGAAAGGAGAACAATTTCACATTTACATGTCAAACAACTTATTTTACTTGCTTAATCTCCATATCAGCTGATTTCACTGGAAAGGCACATCATAGTCATTAAAGTATTTGATTTGGCCCTAGGTGAAACAAGCTCACCATTCCACGAGTGCAGGAGATACAGTGACTTTAAGAGACGGACAAAAACCAGCTTAGGAAACCAAGCAGCAGGAATAACCATACTTAGGACAACAGTCTGACAATCTGGATTCAGTCATTCTCTCCATCATGAACTTCCTAAACAATCCTGGCCGCTTGCTTTCCTTGTGCCTCATTTCCCACGCTGTTAAGCGGAAAGTGCCCTGACATAAGCATGCATTTAGGTAGGCAATGAGATATTACAGCGATGGACACAGTATAACATGCTATTTGCACTGCTAAACAGACTCTACAGAAACTTCCTAAGACATCAGGGCCTCTCCCATGCCCCTTTCTTTTAAAATTGCCTGAAGAAAAAAGTGCTCTCAGGTGTCTGCAAAAGTCTGTCATGGGAAAAAAACGAGGGGAGTTATACTTTTTGTCCTAGCTTTACACTGAGTAAAATAAAGGGTTATTTAAACTAGATATAGTCCAGCAAACAACAGCTAAGACATACTTAAAATACAGTGTACACATCCCAAAAAATAACAGTTCCAAAAGGTCAAGTTTTTATGTATCCCTTTTGGAAACCAAATACCAGTCGTCTGTAATTTCCCTTGAACAAATCAAAAATGAGAAAAAAAGATGAGCCCTGAAAAGGTCATTTTGTTGCTAGATCCAAGGAACAGACATTTAATGTATCGCACATTAGCAAGCAAAGAGCAAAATGTGAATCTGCTCTAACTTCAGGTTTTGGACCTTTTTGATTCTGGAATAGAACCCGCATCTCTAAAACCCTCAGAGTAAGAAAAACTGCTTATTACAATGGAAATGGCACCCTGGTTTATGCCAATAATTTAAGGAGCCTCATGTTACAATAAAGTTGTGATCAATCCTTCAGAATTTTTCCCTAGAGATTAATTTAGCATAGGAAGATCTGTTTGGTGCTAAGAATCAATAATAAGCTCAAAATTCAATTCACCACTTTCAAGTTGAAGAAGTGACAAACAAGACCTAATCCTATTATCTCCTTCGCTCAGATCCCTGTGAATCCACGTTGCACGTTGACACAGCTCTGGCACCACAAATATTTGAAAGGTTCACCTAGAGGTACTTAGGTCTTTCTGTAGAACTTGCTAACCTCAGAATTGCACTCTTCTTCCTAATCAAGTGGGTTTAACAATTCCCTTCAGCAATCTCTTGATTATCTTGCTGTTAGCTAGCAGAACCATTTTCAATTCACAGGAAATTTCTAAAAATACTTCTGCAAAGTAATTCTGTGTACAGAGAAAAAGAGAACCAGATCCACTAATTATGTATGTTAAAATGTTTCCACATAAGACATTCTACTGTATTTGCCCAAGGACGTTTATTTATAAATGAATATATTATAATACGTGTTAAAATTAATTATTCCAGAATATGAAAGAGAGATTCAAGTATCATATTATGCAAACCACTCTTTGGAAGTCTTTCATTTACAATGGTGTCACATAAATAATGCTTTTCAAAATGTCTTCTAAAGAATTACTAACACTGATAGTGTAGTACTTTAAACATAAGTGCCATCTTTATAAGTAGAAGAGACACAGTGTGAAGCTACCTTACATTAACAAAATCTCACAGCGCATCCTATCCCCATTATTAGGCTACTGCTTTTGAAATGAGGCATCATGGCTATTATCCATTATTATCACAACTGTTAAAAACTGCTTTAGTTACTTACCTTAGACAACAGATGTCAAGTTGGTAACTCCCAGCTCTGAAATAAAGTTTTAGGCTGTTCCTATGGCAATTCAGTAAAGATACTAAATGTGGTCTAATAAAAGGAACTGGGAATAAGTGATACCTCATGAGATCCCTTTGCCCACCTCTGTGCATTGGTCATATACAAAGGCAGGTCGCAGGGTGACTACAACCCTTCTAGCATATGTATATGTTTCTTAAAAAGGCCCCATTAATGGAGATTCCACAGTCACTGCAGAAGTCTGGTCACATCAGAAGTGCCTGATGATCCCCACGCTGGAAAGGTATTTTCTAAATCTAAATTAAATCTCCATGCTGACATTTAAGCCAATTGCTTCTTGTCCTGTCTACAGTGGAGAGCATTCCCTGTCTACAACTGAGAAAAAAAAACACAACTAAATAAAACTCTTCTCCTTTAAAGGAGTTCTTTATAAATTTGAAGTTTCCTTCAACTTTCCCGACTTGAAACAAACACAGGTTTGCAACTATTATCTCACCACTCCACTCCCATTTTCAGTGCTCCCCTCTGTACTCTCAAAGTGCTGGACGCTCTTGTCTAAAGCTGGAGCCTCAAACCTTACACAGCTGTTGATAATACTACACTGCTACAAGAGAAACCTGGTGATTTAAATTCATTTCTGATTGATGATAATTCCACCTAATTTTTTGAATATTCTTACGAAGCTCATTGCCCATTTCCCCCAACCTGTTTTGGAGGTAGTTCACTCTCTCAACGCAGAATCATGTATTTGTCACTCACAGAATTGTGGAATTGCAGATTCCAACAAATTACTTCAGGTTCTCCCATCTTCTACAGATTATAATTCTGTCCTATAGTATGTTTGTAGTCTTTCTTACTTCAAGGAGAGTTAAACACACAATAATGATGGTCCGTCTCTTAAATCAACATCCGAAGCACCAGCAAAAACTCATTTGATATAACTTTCCCTTTTCAAATGAACGTCTTTTAACTAGAGTTGCTTCAAAAATATAGTTTCACATTCACTTCCTTTTCATGTAAAAGGTCTGCCAGTCTGTTGTATCAAGAAATTGGTTTGGGTTGACACAATTTGTACTTGAAAAAACAGTATTGAACACCACTCTTTCAGAAAGCAGATTTGCTTTCTTCTAAATTCTTACAGGTTATTTAAAAATACTATTTAAAACAGTAATGTCTTAAGAATTAATGACAAATTGGCTGGCGTCTAATTGTTCAAGCCCTTTCTTTTTCTCCTTCTTTCCTAAGATATGAATTACAATCATCCCTATCTTGAACCTCATTTGTCCTAGCTGAAGTCTCAAGAGATAACCCTCACAGGCTCTGGGATCCCACGCATGCTTAGCCAATTCTCTAAATATTCTCAAATACATTTAATCAAGTTATCCGATATGATAATATTTAGCAGGTATTCTTTAACTCATCTTTCTACATTGCTGCTTGATACTGTATGCCTTTTTCACTGTAGGAACCAACAGACTTTTAAAGAGGCCTTAATTAAAGTACTTTTAAAAACATACTTTCCTAGCTCAAATTCAGGAAGCTGGTGCATACAACACTATTACTTTAAAGAGACGTTCAACTACAGAACAAATACATTTTAATTTGCAAAGAGTGTCAATGCATTTGTTAAGCTGCAAGAGAACAAGGGCAGAACAATAAGGGTAGTCACTGGATTTGTTTCCTGTGCAAACTGATGTGACAACAAACGGTCCAAATTATGACAACTGAATCAAAGCTACGCCAGTTTAGAATAAGCTGAAGTTTCTGAAATGTGGCTGGACCCTAGACCACATAGTGACTTCAGATGCTCAAAATCTTAAGAATTTTTCAGGTGACATTGAATCCAAAGTTTATATTTCTTTTTCTTCACTGTTTTCCTTAAAAAAAAATAATAATAAAATTGTAACATATCAAGTAAATAATTATGAAAGAAGAGAAGTAAAAAATACTGAGCAGGAAACCTGGGCTGTACTGCAACAAAAGTGAGATTTGCCTTAATTATTACCTCTAATTCTTTAAAACCATCTTTTATTTGAGATTCCTGGTACACTGATAAAGTGACAGTGTAAATGAAACATTTTAAGTGCAGCATCATTGCCAATTTTGCAACTATGCTAAAGAGGCACTTTAGAACCTACTTAAAGAGAAAATAACATTACCATTAAGGAAGGTAAACTGGTGATGTACCATGACTGACTGATGCCTTTAAATGCTTTCAAGCTTTAATTCTTAAAAATACTAAGCAAAATAGCCATCATTTTCACTGCCTTGCAAAAGGGGCCAAAAAGATGTACACTTAGAGCAGCCCTGCTGTCTCAGAGCAGAAATGCCCTGACCTACACGGATCCTCAGCTGAACAGCTTTGCTATGACAAGCTGAATGGGCATGGCACAGTACTGTGTCCTATTGTGTTGGGCAAGTAAAGCTCTTCTAGACGCTTGCAGATATTGAGCCCATGTCACTTGGTCACCTTCTTCCCTCATCATTAAAAAAGTGAGACTCATCCTGCCACTGATAGCCTTTTTTATTTCAATTGCCCCAACCAGGCGAAGTTTTAAAGGCCAGTATTTTTTCCTCTAACAACCTAATTATGAATCATTAGCTAAAGCCATATTTTTAAGTTACAGCCAGGATCGGGAAGTGTGAAAAAAAAGTCTGGTCACTCAGAATGTTCAGAAAATCCTTCTAACAAATCCTGCCCACCTGGCACTTTCAGTGAGAAGGGGCTGAGCTAATGAATATAAAACTAGGATACCAATCTGAAATCTGGGTGCTTGTCCAAAGAAATATTCCAAACTGCACATATTTGCTCACCATACCTAGTACATTCAGGTCAGCAAGAATTTGGCACATACAGCTAGTGGAAATGGCACATGGCCACAGCCAACTCATTTTGTGCAGGGGAGTGAACGGCTTTGAAACAGATGCAGTTCTGCTACCTGATCAGAGTAATAATGTGAATTAAACAAGCTCTCCTTTGTTCATGTTCTCTTTAAGTTTGAAATGACTGACTTAGCAGATGTGAGATCTTACACCTTTTAATGGTGATTGCTCAAGAATAATGAACAGTAAGGCTTGCAAGGCCTTCCACTCCTGCTATAGAACTAAGACAGCAAAGCAACTGACCATCCCTTAACCTTTGAAAGAAACCAAGAAACCAAGGCAGTTTGCTTGAGTTCAAATATCTTGAACAGGAAAGCACGAATAGCAAGGAGGGGCTAAGAGAGTATGAAGCTTCTGATATTTTAATGGAGAATTATTTTAACTGTTAACTAGTAAGTGACAGATACTGACAGGACTAGAACCTGTCTAATTTCCTTAAATATTTAAATAACTTCAGAACTGCAGAAATAGAGGGCTTCCAAGTATAGAGTTCCCTAATCCTACTGTCTAAAAATCAGTTCTGAAATAAACACACACTAATTCTAAGAGACCACCTTGGCAATATCTGTAGCAGCAGAAGTCAGGTCGTTATTCTCTTGATAATAATTTGGTACACAATCCAGCTGCAAACAAGGAAACCCAGCTTCCCCAGTACTGTTCCTACAAGGGGTTGCATCAGTCCATGTGTGTACATACTATACAGATTAAAAAAAAATACTGTGAAGAAGTTAATCCCTCACTGCTGCCACACTGAGACTTTCAATATAAAAGTGACAGAGAGTGTAAATCAAAGTACTCTGGCATTTTGAGCTCCAGTCAGACTGTTTCAAGAGAGAGAAGTGGGACGATTTAGAGTTCATCAATTATATCACATCAAATTAGCCTCCATCACTGGCTTGGCTCGACAGCTTTCATCTATTCTAATTTACAACAGAGAGGACAGCCAAGTACAGGATTGTGGCAATGACACAGTCAAAGGGAAGCACAGCACTTTTGCTTCGCAAGAACTGTAGGCTTTTCTGGGCAGCTGCTTCAAAACCTCCAGCCACATTTAGTTTCTTTCATTTGCTTTGATCTGACAACCCTCATTCTCATCTAAGGGAACAATGTGCTAAACATGTTTTTAGCAGTCCCGCATTCACCGCCTTTCTACAGACACTGTCCTGTATACACCTGCCTTACCTTTGCAGTTAAATCCCTAAAATAGATGAGTACACTACTGGAACACCACTGTGTGTGGGGGGGTAGGACACAGGTTAGCTATTTTAAAGGAAAATCATTATCAGCAAATTGTTAGGATTTGCCTTCCAACTGACAAACTTAAATTTGAATTTGCTGTGGTTATTTGAAGACATTGACAGTGAGGTAACTTAAATCACAGTGAAACACAGAAAAGCACTGAAGAACAGATTATTACTTTACAAAATACTTTATATTAAGAATTCATCCCTTTGCTATGGATGTGACCACAAGGACTGTACGTCATTTAAATTGCAGTCTAGAGGCTCAGGTGGATTCAAACGGAAAATGAGCCCTGTGCTGCCCCTCTGCCTAGGGTGAATTTGCACAACAGGGATGAAAAGCCAGCTTTGATGTTTCTTCCAAAATAAATACTATCAAAGAAACCAAAGGAACAAAAAGACCATTTTCCATGTAGCATCCCATTTCTCTCTTCTCCTAAAGAAAATGTTTTGTTTTGTTTTGTTTTGTTTTTTTAATACAAGTAAATGAAAACAGGCATTTAAAAATATTGTAATAATTTACTTCACCAGAATGAGTAAGCTTCCAAAAATATATTTCTATGCTCTTCCATCACATTTGCTGTGCATATTGGCATTATGTGCAGCTCTCTTTTACCTGCTTTCTTCTAATATGGCCCGTTTCCAAATTAAATATTGCAAGCTTTAGGCGAGCCAAGGTCATCTTTCCCATTCCTTTACTTCCTCCCCAAGCTTGACTTTGCTGGTAGGATTTTTAGTGAGCTACTAAAAGGCTTTTTATGGCTGTTTTAAAGTTGTTTTAAAAACTGTATCAGATTAAAAATTAGCAGTCAGAAATCCCGATAATTTACATGTCCCTAAGCATTTTAGAGACCCTCACAGAAATACTAAGGAAAAACTTAGAGACATTATCATCTTTTACCTGGAATCTTAATTGGCTCTTTTTTATATATGCAGTCATACACAGTTTGTGTAAAGAGCAAGTGATTACAACAAAATGTATTCATGACTTTCCTCTCTCAAAACAGAAAATATAAGACATTTTTATATTCTTCCACAATATGCTCCTTTCTGCATAGAAATCTTTTACCTGCATTACAGAGTGCCATAAATTTTTCAAGAATGTGGACTTGTTTTCTGTTATTTGTTCCAGCTGGAGACATATTGGTTTAAAATGTCAGGGAACCTGCTATGTGTTAATGGATTTTTATATGGGCATCTGCTAAATGCTTTCAAATTTACACCACCATAATGTATGAGACAGCTGGAATTTCATTAATTGAAATTTATTTACCAAGAAAAAAACAACAACATCCTTAATTGGGAGACAAAAGCAAACAAAGATATGATCTATGAGTCAAAGGTGCCACACATCTCAATGATTTTCCTCAACAGACCCATATTTATCACAGTGCATGCAAAGCAAGGACTTGTCCACAGGGGCTTCTTAAAAAGAGCATGACAACTATGATTTGGCTAATTAGTTTTCCCTACTTATTTGGAAATATCCTAACATATCAACATCAGATTTGATGGGGTTGTGGTGGGTGCTTGATTCTTAACATGGAAAAAGAAACGTATTGATTACATGAGCTATTGTTATTTAAATAGGTGTGTTTTAAAAATACGTGTATTAAGGATGATATTCACCTCTGCAGAGATACGTTTCCATTCCTTTTTTGCCTTTCAGAAAAAACATTCCCCAATCTAAACGGGGAGCAACAAGCCTTCTATCTCTGTATCTGGGTAAGGATGACTCAATATCAGATGTAGAACAGTTCCAATATGCCAAATGATAGCAGGGAGGTACGCTGTGGAGGAGGCAATTCCTCTCTGTGAAGCAAAGATCATACTCCTTGCCCTAAAGGTGAGCTGAATGACCACAAATACCTGAAATCTGAGAGCAGAGGTGGGGCGTGATGATCTGAAAGGATTCACTGATCCTTCCCTGGCACACATAATAGAAGGACAGTACAGAAGTCATTAAATGTACTACAGGAAAAACTTCTGGATAATGCCTCTATTGCAGCTTCCCTGCTTTGGTGGAGAACTCTTTCTCCATCGGTGTTCAGTATTTTTGACAGTGCTCAAGAAAAACTATTCAGATTTGGCAATGGGAATTGGGCACATTGCTAATAAGTCCCTCTGGCCTCAGCTAAGGCCATCAGGAGATGAGAAAGATCTTTTCCATTACCTGGTTAGATTGAATTGTATAATACAAGGGGTTTGTTTGCAGCTTCTCAACCACTAGGAAATCTCACTTTGGTTGTTCAATACAATTATTCCTTATGCCATAATTAAAGGAGGAGTGCAGTGTGGAGTAGTAATTTGGAAAGCCCAGTCTGGAATCAGAGACAAGAACTGAACACAGGCAGCTTGGTGTTGTCAAGATGTAAGTAGGAAAGACTAGTATCAGATGTAGATCCAAAGAGGTTCTAACAAATTTGTTATATTTTGCAATTGATTACATTATTTTTTTTGAACTTATACACAAGTCAAAATGCAAGGAATTATATCCCTATAGGTTATTTCTTTAAAATGTTATAAATACTCAAATGAAGAAGGAAAAGTTTTAATATTTTTGGGTTTTGATGTTATGTATATTCATAATCAAGTTATATTTGCTAATATCTGTGAATCAAATACAAAAAACGACTCCAAAAAGCCGTTTAACATTTTAAAATTTTGCCCATGCTCTAACACAAAAGCTGGGCAAACTTAACATTAGGAAACTTATTTTCATACAGGGGTACTCTTGTACCTACAAATCATTAATTGTAAGACTACAGCATTATTAGGAAAGAAAAATGAACAATTTTTGAAACATATTTCAATATTTGCCTTGCTTTATAAATTATCAGCATTTTGATTCTTTTCCATTTCGGTTCTGGTGAATGAATCTTATGATTTCAACAGTAAAGATTTGCTTGCAGTTACATTTCACTGGCCTTTAAACTAACGTATATACATTCCTGTCCTACAGGCAAAAGTCATTTTTTAATTTCTCAATCTTTGATGGAGGGAAACTTTGACCTAATTCTCTGCGGCTTTAAAGGCAAAAGATGTCAATGATTTTTCAAATATGACTTTTTAAATGCAAGTGTCGTAAAAAGTGTTTCAATGAAAATAAACAAACAATAGTAAAACAAGAATAAATACATTGAAATCATGGTAGATGAAATTATTTTCTTTGAAAGTGGAACAAGTCACATCCCATAAACATAACCTTCCATTTACTGTATCAACACTTTAGATGTGTAGTGAGTACACCAATTAAAACAATAATATCTGTTCTTCTTTATTATCTATGTCAATACAAGAGTCCTCATGGTCTTCCCAAGAAAGGCAAACATTTCTAAAACATATAACTTAGAACAAGTTCTCATCTCTCTTCCTGTGTTGAAAACAAAATAGGTCCCATTGACCTGTTGAGCACCCAGTATTTCTGACAATCGGTTTATATATGCTCCAGTGTGGATATTAAAAACAGATATTATTTTTAAAACTCTGGCTTCTTTGATTGCAAAGGTACAGGTTGTACAATTTAGTGCCTCACTTGGAAACAAATGGTATTCGATTCTAAATTAGTCCAGAGGAAAAAAAAACCCTGGAATTCACAGAAGCAGGAGCACAAATTCATATACACTAAACACTCGGCTACTTAGTCCTCTTTTCATCATTTCTATTCAATGAGTCAAAGCTTAATGCAGCTGAGCATTTCAATTATTATTTTTTTAAGTCCCCGCATTCTAACCGCATTATGCACACAGCAGAGAGCAGGTCCTTCCTTAATCATGTCCTGCCCAATTTTCAGAAAACAAACCATGAAACATATAATGTGAACTACACTGATAGTAAGAGTTGGTGTCACTCAGACTGACAAGGCCCGAGATATGCTAAAACAGAATCACATACACCAGCAATAAAGTTAGGGATGAAAAGCAGAATCAAGTAAAACGCTCAGGACAAGCTGCAAAAATGTCAGGTTTATTTTTCTCTAGATGTTTTCTTCCTACGTCACCAATCTGATAAAAAAATATGATGGTATTCCCCATCTCATAAATGAAAAAGACCCATTTTTTTAGTTCTCAGTTAATGATAAATTCTGATTTTTTTTTCTGATACATTTTAAGTTCTGTTTCTGCAAATATTTTTGCATTTAATCACATAAACACAACATGGAAACCTGCAGATATTATTTTAAAGTCTGATTCACCCTGTCTGTAGTATTAACATAAAGAAATATTGAACTAGTTAGAAGGATTTGCATAAAGTATTTAGAAGTAAATAAAACACAGTTAATTCTCATGGAATAAAAATCTGCCTTTACATTTTCACCCACTAGCTATATTGTGAGTCTTAATAGTTTTTACTGAGAATAATTGGAAAATTAAAAAAATCTTCATATTCATCTTAATGTAAGACACACATTGAGTATTTGCAATATGTAGGAACTTATTATTATAGACAGTTATTTAAGTGGCACGAGTACATCTAATATACCATCATTTACTGCAACTGCTAGTAAGGAAAAATAGCAAGATATTGGCATTTTTTTCTCACAGAGTAAAACTGTTTATTTCAAATGCTGAATTACGCCTAACATATTTAACATTACTTTCTTTTTAGTAAGTCGAAGCAAGTCTTACACAAAATGAACGCAATTTATATGCACAGAGATGTCCCAAATTTCATGTACTCTATTTAATTCCAATGCATATTAGGCTTTCACTGCTGAGTGAACAGGACTTTGTAATACAGCTGGAAAGTCAACTGAAGAATCAGGTTGGCTACAGTCTGCTAGACAAGCCAAGATACCTTTAAGCCACTTTCTTCTGGAAAAAGAAGTGTCAAGTCACTCAGCAATACACAACAGAGAGCAAAGACGAGGGAAAGCTAGAGCTAAACCATATAACATGTTCTCATGTGATACATGACAGTGGGTGGTAATGTCAAGCTCTCCAGCCAGCCAGGATGTGATAGATAGAAATGCCCTCTTTCAGATGGAGGGAATCGATCACGCTTGCTCTTCACAGTAGAAAGCTGTGGCATCTGTACTGCAGGAAGAGATTACAGCTGGACATAACCCAGGTTTGGAGCTGGACACAGATGATGGAAAACAGCACTTCACACCACCCAGAATTACAGCTTTCAGAAGGTATGGCAGCCTTCTGAACATTTCACCTGATCAATGGTTGACCTGACTGGAAACAATATAATTCAACATTTCTTTCACTCATTAGAAAATTTTCCTGAAATATCTCTCTTCTCCCATAAAGCTGACAATTAGACAGTCATATTTTTTAAAAGAAAAATACGCATTTAGCCTTAGTAGCAAATAATGAGAAACATTTGGTGCGGGGAACATCGCTACCATTTCTAGGATTTTACTCACCCTATGTACATTTTGAAGTCATTCAGAAATGTTTCTGATCCTAATGTGCATCACAGAATAACATGAACAGCTATGAACAAAACCTGAACTGTGTGGAGTAAGACCCAGCCAAGATGAGGGCTGAAACCCAGTCAACTGAATTTGCTCTGAGAATTTTTTGCTAACCTTGTGTTTCCAGACAACGTTTAGGCCCTTTTTCGTACAAACTGCAGATCGGCAGCTGTGACTCAGCTGTACAAAACAGCGCTCCTATTTTCCTCTCCTGGGGCACTTCTCGTCCAGAAGCAAACTCATTTAACGTCACCTCAGCTGCCTCTGGCAAACTCACCAGCAGTGCAGAAGAGTCAAGCTGTGATGTGATGAGATCTAGCACTGCCCGAGCACGTCATTTATTTTTGGGGTGAAGTCAAAACAGAGGCTGGACCTACAATCTACTAGATGTGAAAAGGACATCTAATGTCACTTCCACCTGGCCGTACAATAACATTTGCTTTTCAAAGGGTAAACCTCAATGCAAAACCTTCCTGCGTGCCATGTGTTCTGTGGTGTCAGCTGCATTTCTCAACGTAAATTTGCTCAGAAGAAATGCCATCAGCGATGGTACTGCACATGTATGTGGCTCAATACAGAATGTTTTTAAACACTTGCACATAATTTCTAATAAAAGGTCCAATTTTTAGCTGTAATTGCACACCAAGTTGACGCAAACCCCTTGAACAACTGGGCATTACTTGTGGACATATTGCTATTTCTGCTGAAAATATACAAGGCTTTGATGCAAAGGGTTGCAGACATCAACCAGACTTAGGATATCTGAAAGTCTCCTTAAATACCTGGCTGCTTTCCAGAGAGGTGGTTTTGGAGGGTTGTGTTTTAATTTGATGCTGCAGAGAATTGTGTGCTTAATCTAAAGCTACCAGTGCATAATACAGAGCTTGGCTACTGTGTTCCTTAATGCAAAATGACATGGAACATTATTTGCCACATCAGGAAAAGCTGAAACTATGCCCTAAGGCAAAACATCCTTAGTCATAATTATTCAATTATGATGTTTAAGATCATCCACTGTTGTGTGAGCACTGTGAAAACGAGACATAATGAAGTGGGTTACACCAGGTCTGACATTTCACCCTCCTTTCTGATCATGCTGACTTTGGGGATTTAACTCAATTCTGTGTAGCTTATTATTATCTCAATTTTAACATGAAACTAGATCTTGTCTGAATCTGCTATGGAAGTGCTTCAAACTACACTAAAAAAACCCAAAACAATCACAATCTATCCAGAAGAAACACACATATGCTTACAATACTTAAAAATACTTAAAATCTAGAGAGCTAGAGAAATAGAAGAATTATTCATTCACTGCTATTGTCAACACAACCAGCACATACTCATCTGTACAAGACTGTCCATGTTCTTGTTATAATGGACCACTACGAATAATACCATTGGGAAACACTACCAAGAAAGAGATGAAAACCACAAGAATGTTTGTGCAAAACAAAAGCAGTAGCCAATATAAAAATGAATGGAAAAATGCTTTCAAGACTTTTTCTCAACTTTCCAGCTCTCTTGTAGCCACTTTAAAGGTTTTTACTATTACCACTTAAAGGTATTTACTATTGTATGTAACAAACTTCCTAAGAAGCACCCAGGCTTTCAGCTAATAACCCTTCCAAAAGAGATGCTAGGAGAGAGTAGTCTCCAACCCCACGGCCTGGCTCTGTGGCTCCGATGCAGTCGTGAGGAGCTCAGGGAGTTCAGGAGTCATCCCTCCTCTACCCTCTGCAACCCCTCCTGTCCCTCTGGTCCTACCTTTCATGGAGGTGATTCTGCCCCTCCACTCTGCTGAGACCCCAACTGGAGGACTGTGTCCACTCTAGATCCCCAACACAGGAAGGACACAGACCTGTAGGAGCAAGTCCAGAGGAGGGCCACAAAGATCAGAGGGCTGGAGCACCTCTTGTATGAAGACAAATTGAGAGACCTGGGGTTGTTCAGCTTGGAGAAGAGAAGGCTCCAGGACACCTCAGAGCCCTTCCAGTATGTAAATGGGCAACAGGAGAGATGGGGAGGGACTCTCGATCAGGGAGTGGAGCAATAGGACGAGGGGGAACAGTTTTAAACTGCAAGAGGAGAGATTTAGATTAGATATCAGCAAGAGATTCTATACTGTGAGGGTGGTGGGACACTGGAACAGGTTGTCCAGAGAAGTTGTGGTTGCCCCATCCCTGGAAGGGTTCAGGGCCACGCTGGATGGGGCTTTCAGGAACCATGGCAGGGGGGTTGGGACTTCAAGGTTCCTTCCAACTCTAACTATTCTATGATAATACTTAGTAACTTGGTTTTCTGACATGATGCCCCTTCACCTTCTCTTCCCACTCAGACGGGGCAGAATTGGGATGCTTTTGCTCATCCCTTCAGAAATAGCAGAACCTGCTCAGGGCAGGCTTTCTTTGTCCTGCTTCCTCAGAGACCAGTTGTTATGAGTTTTTGACAGACAAGAATGCGCATAAGAAAGACCTCCTTCTTCACTTTTTCACACCTCCTCCTCCCTGATGGCCTCCCACGGCCATGGTGCAGAGGCAGCAGTGGTACAAGGAGACCAAGCTGTGCACTTGGTCACGGTAAGCAGTTTGGGTTGGTTCAGCAAATATTCCCTCAATGTAGGAACAGAGACAACAAGAGCAGCATCCTTTGTTTGACCCCACTCGGGAGCTGCCTGTTTGGACAACGCTGGTAACTGTACACAGAGAGAAAAAAAAATAAATCAAAAACCCAAACAAAAGTGGGAGGATTTAGTCACCAACATAAGAATGACTTGACTAGCAAAACCAGAAAAGCTAAAAATTACCATTCTCCTGTGACTATTGTGAGGGAAAAAAAAAAGAATTATACATAAAAAAAATGAATGATAATATTTTTCTCCTCATAGATAATGCTCAAATAGGAAATAAATACACTACAAATATACAGATGATTTCTAGAATGACAAGCTTTTCCCAGGATCCATACACAGGCCATACCACAGCTGTAAATATTGCTCAATGCATACAGATACACACACTGAGCAGTAACTCTCCGAAGCAAATAACATTTTGGAAAATTTAATCTAGTTTCTTCTTAGCTGTGGGACAAAAAACTTATGTGTATTTTAATAGAATGCTGAGATAAATTAAGACTACAATAAATATATGTTCAGGTAGATGTTTTGTATTAAAGTGGCACATAAAGCGTGAAGCCAAAAAAAGGGGCTAAAAAGCAATTTAGCTGAAGAACAAAGATTTCAGGTATTAATTTACTGCTACAGATATGAGCCTAGAACTAGCATAAGCACAGAACATCTTCTATGCAAATAGACAAGACAAGCTAGTCCTATTTTCCCTGGACATGTGCAATAAAAGGCAAACATAATACCATGGGAAGAGTAAAAATCTACTCACCAATTTTTATACTATAATGTTTTAAAAAACTACAAGCATTTAAAATCTAGCACTTATGGTACCGAGAAATCCACTGGGACATGTTCTTAAACGTGCAACCATACTTGCCTCTGACATTATCCTCTGAAACATTTATTTGGGGTCTGTGGCTTTCGACAACAGCTCAGCATACTGCTGCTGTTCTCCAATTTATTCTTCAAGCTTTTGATCTGCTGGCTGATTATCTCTGAGCCAGCAGTTCAGAATCTTAGTTTTTTCATCCTGCATCCTTCCATCAGCAAATTCCTTAAAGGAGAGAGGTCTCAGTGGACGATCGCACCTTCTAACGGCATCCTACATGTTTTTAGCAAGACCGAGGCTGCTACAGCAACACAACAAATGAAGGCTGCTCTGTCAGAATTCACTGCTTGCAGGGATGGAAAAATGACTTTGGCTTTAAAAGCAAGCAAGAAATAAGAATCTCTTAACTTCCCTAGTGCTTTTAGCCACAGAATTAAACATAGTACATGTGTACTTGTTGAGGGACTGTGCTACATGTAGTATTACTAGATAGAAGTGCTGCAATCAAATTGAATGCCTCCTGATTTGGGCATGTGTTATGCAAAAGCAGGGACTGGTTAAAACCCTCACTTTGAGAAAAAGATCATTTTGCATCTGCCTCAACTTTGGGAATGCACATGAACTCTGCCGTGAAGAAGGCATGGATGTCCCTGTCAAGGAGGAGTAAGATGAAAAGACAGGAGAAATACTGGAATTTCTGGTGTTGTGTAAAGAATTGAAATGGCCCTGACATAGACGGTGTGCCCTCCTATCATGCGTTTCGTGGGACAATAGTATTTGTTTGGAAAGACTTGCAGACTCTGGAATAATATGTTTGAAATGTAGCAGTTCTAGAAATTAGACCGATAGAGGACAAATAACAATCCACAGACATACTCCTCACTCACATCTTTGTAAATTAAAAACATAAAACCCAAAAAGAAACAAACAAACAAAAGTATGTGTTAAACTAGCATAAAAACTAGCATCAGGGTCTCCTTATTTTTAAAATGCAGAGTACTAATGCAACAGCAAGCGTCAGGACAAGGAGATGGCTAAGACTCTAATCATAGGTGAGTATTTATTATTTTGGCAAAGCCAAATGATTATAATTTCTATCTCCACTGTACGTTATCATTTGTTCTTTTTCATTAGCTTTTCCTCAACAGCAGTAGCAGACTGGGAAGCAACGTGTGAAGGCAAATTTCAAGAAAGAGCAATGCAATACTTCTAATAAAATGAAAGTAACTACCTTTTCACCTAACACGTCTGCAAAGCCTCTCATCACGGATGTTGACTGCATATAATCTAGTCACTTTAAAGGTGAATTTAATTGTATTATTATTTTTATATACAGTATATTGCCTAAAAGACATGAGCCAAGACTTCTCTGCATTAGCTGCTGTGCAAACAAGGGAAAGAGGGGGTCTATGGTCCAGAGAGTTTATGTTATAATTTGTTAATTTTTGATGAAGAGTAAAAGATAATCTGAACGAGGCATTCAGGCATTCAAAACCAGAAAGCGTTTAGCTATATAATGCAGCTCCTATTACAATTCTCAGTCTGTGTTCAGAAAACAGCATTACCAGACACGCTGAACATTGGTATAAACTGACAATAAAGAGGATAAAATTCTCTTTAGGTATAAATGCCTCAACTGCTACTAATGTCGATGGAATTCTGCCTACTTAAAAGAGATTTTTCGATCCACTATCAAAAAAAGGTGTCAGTAGAAAAAAAATAAATATAAACAAGCACACACCACACAGAAACAAGTGACTGTAAATTACTAATAACCATTAGAAGAATGCTTTTTCCTATAACTGCAAAACTAATTTTACTTCAAATAAAATAAAAGTAGTAATATAATTACTGCTCAGCTGCTATTTTCTGTACCAAACTGTCACTGGATGTTCTGAGTTGGTAAAAAAAAGAAATCTAGTGGTGTTTACTGTACTTTTCTGTCTGTAATGAGCATTGGGACTCCAAGAAAAACGTGCTCAGAGCTAAGGAGGTATGATTTTATGTCCTCTGTGAAACTAAGGAAACACAAATAAAGGTATTTCATTACTATACATTAATAAAGTATCTTTTTCCATATACAGTATATGCCCATGCATACTTACTATAGAGGTTTAGAACTGGAAATATTTTAAGCTGCAAATCAGATTATTTAGGAGTAGAAATACTGAGCCCTGTCCCTTTGCTATACCAGGATCTTTATCTGCTATCTTTGAAGGATATCTCTAAATTCAAAACACAATAATCTATCCACATATCAGTAAGTTCCTAAGTTACTATGTGCATAAACAGGTAAAATAAATTGTGATGAATTCCATATCCTGGCATACTACATTTATATCATTTCTTGAAAACATCTACATAAGGTAGATGTTATTTTACTTAGCACTTGATAGCACCATTAAGCAATTTGTATTTATTGTAAGGATAGAGCTACTAAACAAGTAACCATAACTGTTGAATTTAAAATATAATACTAGACTTGAACTCTCTGAAGTCAATAATCAGATTCCCAAATTAATAACTATCACAAGAAGGGAAATGCAACCACTACAGAAACATTGCAACTAGTCACATTGTCAAAACTGCAAAATCTGATCAAAGATATTTGAAATGGAACCTGAGTTTTAAAAGTAATTCCACTATTAAATGAAAACATTGCTGGTCTGTTCTGCTCCCTCATGGTGAACAGCAATACTTTTTTAACTAAAATGTATTCTCAAGAGTAATTGTAAGAGGTAGCAAATTGCTTACGTGGTCATTATTCTCATTAAGTAACTTACTTTGAGCAAAAGAGGAAAACACTGTATTTTTAAGAATTACAAAAGTTATAAAATTTTTTAGAACTATGGAACTGGACCTAGAAAAAAAACATTATTTTAATAATAAAGTAAGCGTGTGCATACAATAGTTTTGAAATTAATCTTTAAAATTACTTGAAGATTTAATAATTATATGTAAGTGAAAATGAACGCGCAGTGTGCTGTGATAATGCCACCACTGGGTGATATCATCAGAGTCTATTATTCAGCAGAGCAGAGAAATATCAAGAAATAATTGGCCTGAAAACTCTCATTTTAATTGCTCCGCACAGTCCTGCAAAGCAAGTTTGATGCCTCTAATATCAAGGAACATATCCAATTCTGAAAATGAAGCAAAATGGATCAGGCTGATCATAAAGAAATCATAAGCACTGAGCCATGGTATGCCAAACCACCTTCAAAACAAATGGGAACAATTTTACTATACCAAATGACAACAAAAGAGACAGCTCACACAGGCGTTTAGCATTATAAGAATATTTAGACTCAGGAACTGGCTATGGAGAAGTTGTTCAAGGTTGCAATTCAGGGCTGGGGTTAATCAGCAGTGAGACCAGGGGAGACAGGCATGAGATCAGGGGGATGCACCTGGTGGTGAGAAATACCAGGAGAGACTGGAGGCTTTTAGTCTACAAAGAATAAGATCAGTACTCAGCCATCTTCTAAATCACAGGAGTGATTACATATAACTGAATGGATTGCTATATTTAGACACATCTTTCCTAGTACTCCTTTTTTTCCCCCACATATTCCCCATCTCCAAACAACTTTCCACCTTGGAAAATTGGTTACAGCCAAAAGATCTAAAATCAATTTACATATACACAGGCTTTATTTTATGTTCTTAAAAACATCCTGTGAACTTTACAAGATAAATTTTTAAGCGTCTCCTTAGTCTGAGCTATGGAAAAAAGTATTTTCCTATTTTTTTTTTTCAGATGTAATTTTGTAGATACCATTACTCCCCACCTCCCCCAGGATCAGACTGATTTAAAAATACACCACAACCTCACTTCAGAGTGCTCAAGTTTTAAAATCCTTTGTATTAGTTCTATCGAACTTCTCATAAAATGTCTAGTCTGTGAAAAAAAGGTACTTGTCCAACTTTGAGAAGCTTAGTATCTCCAGGGTAATAAAGAGTTGTTTAAGTCAATCAGTTGTATAATGGAGAACTAGCATCAATGAGAACTTCAAGAGTGACTCCTGTATCTTTATTATAAATCCCAGATCTGTCTAGAGACATAATTTTATTTCATTATACATTGTTTGCCACATCAGAATAGAAGTGTTAGCTGCAAAGTAGTAAAACTGGGATTGAGTGATTAGTAAATGTGCTTTAGGTTTCACTGTGAAAAGTATTGTTGCAATTGTTTTTTCATCTCAGAGTGCCTGTTGTGTGAAAGCTTGTTTTGTGTGTCTAGAACCACTTATACAAAATGCATTTTTAACTACCATAGTTGATCATAAAGGGAAAGAGGGAGAAATAAAAAGATACATTATGCAAACAACCTTGAGATTTCTTCTTCTTAATACAAAAGACACTGATGTTTCTTCACTCGTTCTACGGGATTCTACAGCACGGCATAAAGTTGATTTAAGAAACTTAATTTTAGACTGGTAACCATTTTCCATTCTATATGAAGGGTATTTTTTAAGCCTAATGGATGAAATATATTGTGTTTGGTGCCTTAGAAAAATAAAGGAAACAGTGGATCCTGCCAGGATGAATAAATAACACTGGCATGAAAAAAGGACATAACAATGAAGTTGACACCAGATTAACATCTGGGGTTAACTGCCAAAAACAATGCAATGCTTATTAGTATCCGACTGAAAAGCTCATCCTCTGTCCTGGGCCACATTATTAATTTGCTTAAGCCAAACAGGCTCTTCATCAGCTTCTGTCTTGCCTTATGTTCTCATTTCCCTGGAAAAGTATGGTAATGAAGGTCCTTCTAACAGATGTTCCTTTAGACTCATTAACTTCTGAATCTTGTTTTTCATTTTATCATCTAAAAGTTAGTTTATTAGAACAAACAATTACATGGAAATAGAAAAACATAAAGAGCTTTCTTTATTATACTTAACCCCAGATACTGGTACAGAGTGGATGCATGCAGATGTTAACTACAAAGTACAATACTTAGAGGTTGTTTTAAGTGATGAGGGAGTTCCCCATGTCTCAAGAGACAAGGATATCCTGTGTGACTTCAACCAAAACATCATAAATCATTCCCTAGCAAAGATTCAAATAGCAACCGTCCGGGTTACTGACAATAACTAAAGGCACAAAGCACTTTGATCCTACTTGCCTGAGGGAAAGTTATTTAGTGAGCTAGAATAACACTACAGGGCTATATAAATAGTACTATAGCAACCAGCTTTGAGGAAAACATTAAAGCCTTGATGATTTCACAAAAAATGCATGTAATAATGCTCTAAAAAGAAACAAACACAACTATGCAGAAGATTTACTTTACAAAACACAGAATGTAAATAAATAGCAGACTGTATTTAGTACAGATAAAAATTATTTTAAGATTTCACTTCTATGGCAGAACAATTAATTTATATTCAGCTGTTGAATTACTGTATGAAATTCTGATAGAGGGAAGGTCCACTCTTTTTAAAAAAAGACCAAACCATCCCTTAAAGATACCACGTAGACTCTAAACAGTTCAGTGTCAATAAAAATCCTGACAATCTTCTAATATTTTAATATAATAAGCAAGTCTTAAGGAAATGTGAAATGACTTCCCTAGCATGAAGGTTCTTAAAATCACACTTGTGCTCCTACTAAATCTCAGATTAAAAAATTTATACATTATCTTCTTTGAAGATTGGCAGCAACATGAAGCCAATACCTACCTACAAAAAAGGAAAAGTTATCTTTTCTGAGTAGCAGAGCTTTTAAAAGGTATTGCTTAAAAAACCCCACAGTTTAAAAACGCAACATACCAACAGGTGAAATGCAGTTACAAGAGTATTATTTGTAACTTGCTTCAGCTCTCCTCATTAAAACCAACACTACACAGTTTAAAGATTCTAGTTCTAAAAGCACGTACAGCCAAATAGTAATTCTTAGGACTCTGCTCAATAACAGATATTGATAAACCAGGACAGACGGGAAAGAAGAGTGCCAGAATATATCAACAGAGATAACCTATAACCTCTGGTGAAACTATGCCATGGACTTTTGAATTGATTGTCAGCCTGAGTTTTCAGCTGGAAATATAAAATGAAAGAAAAAAATCTTTTCAACACCTAATTTTACTAACTTCCTTTTTTACTACGTGCTTTGGTTTTATTTGCCATCTGGAATATCCTCCAAATGGATGTACTTGACAGGTTTCCAGTATTTTAATATAATAAATGAGTCTTAAGGAAATCCATGCTTAAGTTCAGAAGAAGCCACAGCATGCACTTCCATGCACCAGTGGGACAGCAGGCTACTACGTGTCTTCCAGAAGCAAACAGAAGTCTCTTGAAAGCCAGAAACAGTTTTATACATATTTAATAATTATGAGTAAAGATGCAAAATTTCATTTGCTTATGGTTTGATTTATGCATTTCCATGAGCCAAACATTCTTACCCTGAACAAGGCAGTACTGTATCATGCTCAGTTACTAAGAATCATACACAGGAGCATTTCTCACTTGCGTGAGGTAGATGGAGACTGAGCCAATTGCTTCTCCTTGAAATACACACACTGATTGTTCAAAAATAAAAAAAAAATTACTGTCTCAGTTAATCACCAGATAGCTGCTAAGTAATTTGCGAGAGTTAAGCAAAACAAGTGAGTCCTCTGTTCTAGGGCCAAGTCATACCCTCTTCAAGAGATCAAGTTTATGGAATAACAAAAATGTTATGCCTGCCAATGATACTGTTGTATGTGAACAGTGTTAAGACTGAAATAACCCATTCTTTCACCACTCCCGCAAAATATTTGACAGTTACATTGACTACCCAAATGTGTATTTGGCTATATACAGCTGTCAAATATTTTTGCAAGGACATTATGACTTATTTCTAAATATTTTTTGCTCCACCTACTTTTAAATTAAAATTTAACAAGGTATTCACATTTCATAGTCAAGAACAAAATCCTCAAACACACACACAAAAATCAAACAGACCTCACTTTAAGGACATTCTCATACTATTTACTCAATTTCCCCTAAACTAACATGTAGAAATTACAGCTATTTTCTCTGAGAATCATTCCAAATAATGCTTTGCCATTCTTTAGGAGTTGAAGGGAGTAAGAACTAAGAGCTCGGGAATCAAATTCTCTATAGTACGTGGAAAGAAGAGAATCAATTAAGCTTTTACTCCACAAAAGTATTCACTGATTCTATGTATACACTTGCTATAACTAATCCCTAATTTTCAAATATGTACTGCTGCTTCCATTCCAAAACTCTCCTTCACTTCCATGTGCATTACAGACATTCTGCATTTTGCAGTACCAAAACTTCAGGTCCAGCATCCCACCCAAGTCTCATGTTATAGTTGTAAATTTTTTAATTTAATTCCTTTTTTTCCTTTCAAGAAACGTAACTGATTATCTTCACAAATGAATACTTACACCCACACCGTATCCACAGCCCCATACAATACTTTAGAATTGAAGTTGTATCAAGAAATGAAGAGAAGATGTTCAAATATAATTACACAACATTACTTGCAATTTTATCAAAATAATTGGGTTTTGTGATCCAAGGAACATACAGAAGATGTTTTTCTCGGCAGTGCTTCTGGATAATTGGTGCAAAATGATGACCGCCTGATTAGCGACAATTAAGAATTATTTTGTGAATGAAAACAATGGAAACATACTAGTCGGACTGCAATTCTGAATTTAAAATATCCACAAATGAAAACATGCCTAGCAAGGCACTGTGTTGCAAATAAAAGTACACAGCAAATGGTAGCACCTTGAAATGCCATCTACAAGTCCCAAGCTCGTTTCCTCAACACTAGGCATTTTACAGACAAGAAAATAACACGTCCTGTCTTAAAGAATTTACAATATAAGCATAGATCAAAGACAAGAGATGAATATGGCAGGATCAAAAGTAGCTCAGTCATGATTGGTAAATGGAGAGTAGGTTGGTAGTGCTACCAGAAATGAGTTATGAAGGCAGGAAAGAAAAGCAGGGCTGAAACAGAATATCTATAATGGACACCAATGTGACCGAGGAATTGATCAGAAGAAACACCTGCTTTCTCTTACGGTTGGATAATCATAGGGATTATGAAAACATAATAAATGTACATATAAACGTACACACACATAGGCAATTCTCACTCTACTCAAAATTTTCTGCTCTTTGCCTGCATGTAAGTGCCACTGATCAGTGCCATTTTATACATACGAACAATTTAAAACAGCAAGACTAACTACAACTTAGCATGTGTACTGGTAGACAAAGCAGAGAAGAAAAACAGCTGTCTGCATTTTTTTTCTTTAGAATCATCTTTTTATGCTGTGTTATGTATAGGGCAAATGCGTGTGTTAAATTTCATTTTCATGGATAAATGTGTAATATCAGCCATCAGGTTGTTTGTTTCACTGCCTTAAAAAAACCAAAACATACCTCACTGATGGGCCAAAAAAAATGTAGCACTTTGTTAAAAATGCTATATATTTCCTTTTGAGCACACCATCTTTTGTAGGAGTAGGTGCTGTATTTGCTAGAATTCCAGAAACTTAGTCCATCTGCATAATTTCTTTTCCTAGTTACAGAGCGCTTAAATTAAAATATACATTCCAGCTTCCAAAACAAAAAGCTAGAGATTTTTCTCAACTAGTTCATTAAGCTAGAAACCTTGCAGAGGAATTTCTCCAATGCATGATTTAAATAAGTCATTTTAATGACAAAAGTAACTTTACAGATTCGATAATTTAAGGACTAATTTTGAATTATTTTTAATATTTGT
>VZRU01003232.1:331050-412025 GCA_013398155.1 Pedionomus torquatus | reverse complement strand
GGGAAGGCAATTAATATGAATATAAATTAAAATATATTTCAAGAAGTAAGTTAGCTCCCAGTATGCCATACCAACACAAAGTAGTGCATTATGAGATGTCATGCGGCTATGAGAGGTTACCAAGTTCTTTATCAAATAGGATTGTTTACATGTTTACAAGACCTTTTACAAAATTAAGAATGAAAATAAGCAAAAAACCCACATGTGTTTCCAAATAAAGTTTCAAATTTTGATAAAATAAATCTTTTGTACTTACTTGTATAAAACTAACTGTTGATTAATTCTAAAGAAAATGTTAACGACATCATTAAAACCAGCTGGCTGAACAGCAAGACCGGTATAGAAACATAGGTTACTCAAAACAAAAGATTTTAATACAAAAGTATACATGAAGAAAATTCCACCAGCTCCAACGAAGTAATTTCTCACATACTTTGCTGCCTGACCTGATAAATCTGTGCTGTGTCAGTTTTCATCCAACAGTTAATATTTGACTACACTAAATCAAATTGTGGGATGATACTGCACTCGCAGATCTCCTTATCATTGTATTTGTCCTTCTTAAAGCTGTGTCTTTCATGATAGTAAAGCAAACAATTATTTGTCCACGGTTAAATTTCCACTTCGTACAAATTCTTTATATTCCCTATTCCTTCCAAAATACACTGTGGATCAGAATAAAACAGATCTTCCTCTTTCCTGAAAAATTTCATGAGTTAAAAACCCTATGATCCCACCATAGAATAACACCACTCCTGAACATACAGCTACTTCCAATATTTCTTCAAATAACTGTACATTATACAAAGCAGGTAGGAATTAGGTGACAGCTGTTAAAATAAATAGCTCAACTGCTATCTTGCTGCTTTGCTATTTGTCACATATATGCATGCTGTACTGATGTAAACACAAGTTTGCAGGAACTGGGAACGACGGTGATCATCCTCACAGTAACTGGTTTCTGCTGCAGCGCACACCCTCACTGCCGCAAAGAGCTTGTATTGAAGTCTTTTAAGGCCACCCAAGTTNTGAGTTATGAAGGCAGGAAAGAAAAGCAGGGCTGAAACAGAATATCTATAATGGACACCAATGTGACCGAGGAATTGATCAGAAGAAACACCTGCTTTCTCTTACGGTTGGATAATCATAGGGATTATGAAAACATAATAAATGTACATATAAACGTACACACACATAGGCAATTCTCACTCTACTCAAAATTTTCTGCTCTTTGCCTGCATGTAAGTGCCACTGATCAGTGCCATTTTATACATACGAACAATTTAAAACAGCAAGACTAACTACAACTTAGCATGTGTACTGGTAGACAAAGCAGAGAAGAAAAACAGCTGTCTGCATTTTTTTTCTTTAGAATCATCTTTTTATGCTGTGTTATGTATAGGGCAAATGCGTGTGTTAAATTTCATTTTCATGGATAAATGTGTAATATCAGCCATCAGGTTGTTTGTTTCACTGCCTTAAAAAAACCAAAACATACCTCACTGATGGGCCAAAAAAAATGTAGCACTTTGTTAAAAATGCTATATATTTCCTTTTGAGCACACCATCTTTTGTAGGAGTAGGTGCTGTATTTGGTAGAATTCCAGAAACTTAGTCCATCTGCATAATTTCTTTTCCTAGTTACAGAGCGCTTAAATTAAAATATACATTCCAGCTTCCAAAACAAAAAGCTAGAGATTTTTCTCAACTAGTTCATTAAGCTAGAAACCTTGCAGAGGAATTTCTCCAATGCATGATTTAAATAAGTCATTTTAATGACAAAAGTAACTTTACAGATTCGATATTTTAAGGACTAATTTTGAATTATTTTTAATATTTGTATAAAACCACAAAGATTTATGTAATTAATGACTGCTATGCCAAGGGATAAATGATTTTAAAGTCTTTCTACTTATTAAACAAATGATTTGTATCCTATTAAAAAAACAAAACAAAACCAAAAAAAGGCTTTTACTGCAAGTTATATTTTCTTGCTGTTCTAAAATTAGCTGGTAAACAGGTGAGGCAGTAATAGGATTAAACTCTGCCTAGGACTTCCTTTTGGCTATCTCTAATCACAGCTAAACCTTATTCTCTACTCATCTACTCATCATGAGGGTATTAATATCAATCTCTCAGATTAGCCACATGAGGAGTCTAGGTGCCTAACTGCTCAAAATTAGGATCATACTGTTAGAGGCTGGTACATTATCTGTGATGTCATGTTGCCTAATTTAGGTAAAAGCCAAGGTTCTGACTCTGAGAGAATTCCAANCTAATTCTAAAGAAAATGTTAACGACATCATTCAAACCAGCTGGCTGAACAGCAAGACCGGTATAGAAACATAGGTTACTCAAAACAAAAGATTTTAATACAAAAGTATACATGAAGAAAATTCCACCAGCTCCAACGAAGTAATTTCTCACATACTTTGCTGCCTGACCTGATAAATCTGTGCTGTGTCAGTTTTCATCCAACAGTTAATATTTGACTACACTAAATCAAATTGTGGGATGATACTGCACTCGCAGATCTCCTTATCATTGTATTTGTCCTTCTTAAAGCTGTGTCTTTCATGATAGTAAAGCAAACAATTATTTGTCCACGGTTAAATTTCCACTTCGTACAAATTCTTTATATTCCCTATTCCTTCCAAAATACACTGTGGATCAGAATAAAACAGATCTTCCTCTTTCCTGAAAAATTTCATGAGTTAAAAACCCTATGATCCCACCATAGAATAACACCACTCCTGAACATACAGCTACTTCCAATATTTCTTCAAATAACTGTACATTATACAAAGCAGGTAGGAATTAGGTGACAGCTGTTAAAATAAATAGCTCAACTGCTATCTTGCTGCTTTGCTATTTGTCACATATATGCATGCTGTACTGATGTAAACACAAGTTTGCAGGAACTGGGAACGACGGTGATCATCCTCACAGTAACTGGTTTCTGCTGCAGCGCACACCCTCACTGCCGCAAAGAGCTTGTATTGAAGTCTTTTAAGGCCACCCAAGTTTGTTATATACATTTTAAGCTTAAAACAATGTTCTGTGTTTGATAATACCATCTTCATCTCATCCTGAAGTGGGATCTGTACTTCAAAAGTAAAACAGAAAAATAAAAAGAAGTCTATTTTTAATAGTGGCAAGCAGCCACCTGCAGTCCAAGTGGATTATGGAAAGAAAGAGCACAAGACACTACCTGGAAGAAAAAATAACAACATAATATGACCCAGAAATGTGCTCTCATTGATGACTTTGTAAAATTAGATGAGTCATTTGACAGTGACCATGTGAACAGACCTGGGGCTTGTGCTACTGTAATCAAAGCATATATTTAGAGATATTCTGCTCATTCAAACAGATATGCTCTAGAGAAAAGAGGTTGTGATTTCCCGTTGAGAAATGTTTATTCCATGTAACTTTGGAAGATCACTAAAAATGATAGAACAGATTACCTATATAGTTTTGAATGCTCTTTAATTTCTATGAGTTGTTGGCTAGAACTATGGAAAGCAAATCCGGATGTCTCCCAGCTGTTCTGTTGCCAGGGCAAAGTGAAAAAAAAATAATATCTTAAAACCTTTAAAAAAAATGTTGTATCCAGATACAAGAGAATAAATACCCTTCAGAAAACATAAAAAAACAAAAACCAACCACAGAAAGTCACAATACCAGGTCTGCTACAAACTCTTTTCCTAAGGGGATACTAACAAAATATTTAAGAAAAGAACAGACTTTTAGTTTTATTTAAGAAGTAAAGGTAAAGAACTGGCTTTATCTTCATGAGAGGAGAGACAGATTATGATTTGTGTCTTAGCAGATCAGTGTTCTTCCACTGAGAATGCTCATTTGCCACAACAAAGACGTTTAAAGTAGACTCAGTTGGACCAGCAGTCTACAAAGATCTGTGTAGATAACAGGACCTACATCATGTAAGACTATTAAGGATCCACTGCCAACCCCGCATTTCTAGAAAAAAAATAACTGGAAAGCCAAGGGACTGCCCAAACAGCCTTAACCTGCTTGGCAGCTGTAGGGTAGCACTCTGCCTTTGCAGCAACAATCCAGAGCTCTCTGTGACTTCAGGGAGAACAACAAATAAGGTCACTGCAGCAATCAAACCCGCAGGTACATAAACTTGGGGTAGTGTGGCAAAGTACAAATTCCACTGTAAAACATTTCAGATGCCTCCCCAAATGCATGTCAAAAAAATCCACTGTTGCCCACCACGTCTATTAGATTGCAGTGAACAAACTGAACCTTTGGTGAAGCTCCCTACAGACAAGAACGAATCTCAAGTTCCCAAATGAGCAGTGTCTGCTTCTCCCATTCAGAGCATTAGCCAGCTCATTGTCATCCAAATCCAATTTCACAGACACTCTGTGAAGGCGGAGACAAAGGAGACCTTTCACTGATAAAGTTTAATGAAAATAAATCACAGAGCCCCAGATCATCAGCCCACTGACAACAGGGAAGTCCACGCTGTGTGCTCTCCTTCCTGGTGACATCATATTTCGTCTATGATGGTTTCTACCTGCCCCTTGTGAAAAAACAATCTTTGAAGTGGAAAAAATAATTTCAAAATCAGCCTCAAAATCTCAAAGAGAAACTAAGGATATCTATTTAAAGAAAACAACATAACCCAGTCTGGACCACCGCCAGATAACAGGAAGAATAAATATTGCGGTTATGTGTAGTGAATGCGTCACCACTTCAGAACAGCAAGATCTGGATTATGTACCCTGGTTTTCTAAGGACATCTGATATTCAGTCACAGATTATTAAAAAGAAACACAGCACAAGAGAATTCATATAATACTGTGCTCTGGGTTCTCCAAAAGCAGATTGCAGCAGATTCCAAGGAAACATTGTCCAAACCAAGCAGAGTCTGCCTTTTAAACATCTTATTTGTCAATATAGAACTTGCTTTCTGCACTCTCCCTCCCAATTTAACTTCTGAACCATGATCACCTTGATATTCACCAGGCACCAATATGTATTTCTCTAGTTTTCCAAGACTATAATCCTGGTTTCCAATGTAGCTGCTGCCTCCTCCAGCCCTCTGACAGTTTCCTGAAGACAATATACTCCACATCTATTGCTTCTCCCATATCCACACTATCTCTTAACTTCTTACAAGAGATGAACAGTTTAATGCAATCATGGGTCCAGCAGGCTTTATGTCTAGAAGGAGGTCAGTACTTAAACACTTTTGAGGACTTTAGTCTTTCCATATCTATAGTTTCCCATATATAAACTATTACAGCAGTACTTTGTGAAAGGTTTTTGAGGTTACAACCATTTAATATTATCAAGTGTTCACATAATATAGTAATGGAAATACATTTTTAAAGTACACGGGCTTTACAGCCAAGGAATGTAGGCAAGAATATAAAAAATTGCTGACAGCTAAGTTCCTAAAAGCAAACCTTATACTCAATCAAATATAAACAAAGCTATTTTCAGACCTGAACCAAAGAAGTAAATGTCAGAACATTAGACTAAGCTTGGCAATTATTATTTTATGATACTCCATAATCCTTGATTTTTATTTTTTTTTTTAAATCAGACATTCATATAAAATGTTAAATTGGTTCCTAAAACAGAGCACAAGCACCCTATGTACTCCTTCCTCAGGTTCTCGAGCAGTACGCAGCCCTTGAAGAGAACGGTGCCTTTCCACTATTCCTTAAACCCAGTGCACAGGTAATAAAAGAAACAGAAGCAGCATGAATAAATATGAAAGTAAACTCAACAGACTGCATAATAATTTATAGATCTGTCAATATATATATAAATTACCAAATGAAATTGATTTAAATCTTAAGAAAACAGATTACAAGGCTAGCTCAAAACAAATGGTATATTGCCAGTGATGGGAAATGGAAAGTTGTTGCAGAAGCTCTCATATTTACGATAAAATTCTGCTTTATGAAGAGAATGTTTGGGGTCTCTAGTGCCCAGGGCTACAACTTTTAAAGCATAATGTGAAAGGTTTGGATTAGTTTCACATGGTCCAATTATCAGCTTCCTTATTCATGAATGAATCTATTTAAGTGGAGTAAAAAAATGCTTAAAGACAATACTTGAAGGAATTTTATGTGTATTTCTATAAAGTGATTATTCATTATTTTATTTATCATCATCAATTTCCTTACAAGTCTTTAAGCAAATATAAAGAGTATTAAAAATCCACATGGTTCATTTTCATACTGAGCAGCAAAACACCTTTTTTTATTCATAGCAATTGTAATTGTATAATTTCTTATTCTTGCTTAAATGCAAAACTTATGCTGTTCTTTTTTAAAGGTAATTATTTTCAGAAGTGTCAGTATTTGAAGCATGCTGCCAAAGCTTTGAAATAATAGTGCAGAAGTATTTTATATATGGTATGATATGATTTTAATCAAGTGATGGTACTTCCATTGGTATTGAAGATTAATCAGAAATCCCTGATACTGAAGACTAGGAAAGATTTGGAAATTCAATTTAAATTTGCTTCAATATTTCTTCGTTTTGTCAATTGGATCTCAAGTTAGAAGTAACAGTTTGCCTAAACATTAGAACAGAGTAATCTTCAAAGTTCATTTCAGTATTACAGATAGTAACATAAACCAGTTCAGTTTTCATTATATGTTATAAAAAATGAAACTCACAGGTGAACTATATGCAGGGAATATTGAATTACATTACACATCACTCTCCCAAAGAAAACCTGAACGTCTTTATTCAATTTGATTAATCCTTACTCTTGTAAATCTCCCAGTGTAGCCCACTGCAATCTCAGCGTTTCCATTTCTATTTGAAAACGAGTCTCTACTATAAAAGAATTTATCCTTTCTGTAAGCCACACAATCTGTCACTAAGGGAGGAGAAAAGGTAGGATGACTATGGGGAAAGCTGTGGACACAGTAACTGAAAATGGAGGGCCTGGGTTTTTTTTAATATTAAGCTTCTCTATTGAATTGAATATGACTTCATTTTTCCCTAAGTCACCACCATTCAGTTCTGATAGCATTTACATCATCATATTTCCTACAGACATTTGGAAATACGTTAAGCTCTAGCGTAGATGTGACAGAAAAACACATGAAGAGTCTGCAGTAAGAGGACAGAGGAAAGACTGTGCTGCGCCATACGTAGTTTACTTCATTTAAAGTCAAAGCACCACACTCATATGACAGAAGCGATACAGGTCAGAGGGAACATGGGCTGTCTGCAAATAATCATCTTTATCTGACAACTAGAGACTAGACATTGAGCCAAAATGTCACATGACAAACTGTCATGTTCAAAAGTAACTCGAGTTCTTCCATTTCTGCTTAATTGAATTTTCCTCACATATGGCCGTGAAATACATCAGGCTTATTCACGTTTATGAATGTACCACAGAATCTTCTTTTAAAAAACAAGAGATATTTCAAATATTCCAACTATTCCCTTTCACTGTAATTATATTAACATACAACCTGAGACACCGTTTTAGGTGCCCAGTGACCATCCCAGTTAAGGGAATACCCATGGTCATGGAAAAAGCCATTGCTCTATTGCTCCATTGCTCTATTGCTCTCTGAGAAACAAAGAAGAAACATCTGAGTTAAATGGGATTTTCTGTAGGAAATTTTGGGCTCATTTCTCCCACGTGATCTCTGCATAGAAGGAGGAACAATACAGGCCATACAAAATTGTTGAGTCATTTGGTTCTTATTCTTACACTGCATCAGCTGCAAAGTAGGCACTGGTACCATATAGCTTAGGACACCTAAGATTGAGTTTCCTCTGTATTCTTCAGAAAAAGGCAAGTTTCTCTGCAGGGCAAGTCAAAACACCCGCGTCCAAATCCTGTTCTATGTGACCTTCCAGAGGAGCCTCTCAGTCATCACCAACTATGTTTAAAAGTTTAAAAAAGAAACCCACAAAACCCCCTGCTAACACAAAGGCCTCCTACTCTCCCAGTTAAGATTTGAAATCTTTTTGCTTTCTATTTGGGCTAGCTTGAGATTTCTGTAAGTCTCTCTTCTTCGGCTCATTCCAATTCATATCTAGAACTGAATTATTCTTTGGAGAAAAACAAAACAAAACAAAAAGTAACTTAGCATCTCCCCTAGCTGATGCCGGCACCAGTCATCGCTTCCTGCTATTTGGCCCAATTAATGTTTGACACCAGTGAGAGACATTAACAAGACAGGCTCAGATGTTATGATGCTCCAGAATGTTCTAACTTTGCAATCTGAGTGCTCTTTTAAGAAATTAGAAGCTTTAATTCCATCTCTCTACTCCAGATAAGATAAAGGAATAATTCTAATTGTGGTTTTCCATCTTATACATATGTAAGTGCCTTAACAATTAAACAAGGCACATAATTTGGATGAAAGCCACTCCTTTGGACTGTGGATGGCATCTACATCTAAGAAGCTTTTATTTCCAAGTTTTCTTTCCTTTTACTAAAAGTACACATCATATTAAATTTAGCATTTAATTTCCCTTGATTTTTTATAAAAGTGAGAATCCTAGAGAGAAAAAAAAAATAAACACTTGTGCTGATCCAAATAAATTTCTTCTACATTTCTAGGATTGCCAATGAACAATAACAAAATTAACAATTTCAGGATTTCACAAAATTGTATTTAAAAGGAACTGGAAGGATTATTTCATCTTCCGGAGTTCTGGCTTTGCAAATACCAGCAGCACAGATTAAAATGCAACCACAGAAGAGTGTGAGCATATTTAATAACTCACAAAATTCTGTTTCTCACTCATGCGGTCATCAGCTTTCACCTCGACTACTGCAGCCCTCTCACTAGCCCCAACAAATGCAATCCTGGCCCACTTATGTCTATTCACAGCATTTCTAGAGAGATCGTTATCTTGTCATCACTTTGATCATATCATTCCTTGCCTAACATCCTTTCCGTGGCTCCTCGGTTTCTCTATATTACCAAGTACCTTTTATTTGTCTTCAATTTCAAAATCCTTTGCAATTTATTCTCCCCTATCTAGCACTTCTCATATGTATCATTACGGCTCCCGAATCATTAATCTACCTTATGAAATTAGAAGACCCTTTGTGCCTTCTCCCACACACTCCCTTAGGCTACCCAGAAACTCAGGCCATTGCCAGCCTTTGCTTCAGTTCTTAAGATTCAGCTCTGACACTCTGTCTCCAGAAAACTGGGCTAAACTAGGCCACTCGGTGTGCTGAGCACCCACATCGCCACACTCTTCCCTGATAGGAAAGTGTGTTTCCACCTGTTTCTTTTTTAATTCTTATACTTTCCAAAACTGTTCAGTTAAGAGCTCTGTCAGGCACAAACCAAATCAATGCTGCAGATACGTGTTGAAAAGAACCGAAAGCTGGGAGCGTTGGGCCACTCACGATACTGAGATTCCATTGAGTCAGGAAACTCCCAGTCTTTAAATTCCTTTAATACCTTATATTCATTGGCATGATTCAAGAATTAACATGAAACGTAAAAAGAGTTGTAAAACGCTGTAAGTTAAAACAAAAAAAAAAAAATTCAAAACTTTAATAGGTTGTTTATGCAGAGATTGTTTTAAAATTTTGTTTTTATTTTATTGTGACCTTCTGTACCTCAGCTCTGGTGAATTTACTATGTGACACCATGAATAATAATTGATTTTATGCAACACTACTAGAGGAAAGTACAAATAAGCTGAAACATAAAATGAAAGCACTTATTTTCTAGTACCTGTAGTTGTACTAGAGGGCAGGACTTCCAGTCCACTAAGAGACATTCATTTAAACACCTCGCAGCCGCAAGCTCCCATGACAGATTCTGCCCTTTAATAAAATCAAGTTATTCCTTTTAAATGTTATTGGCATTTTATAGGCTGTTAAAAGGAACAGAGCTCAGAATGTTTATATTGCTCTGAGTCTCCCTGATTGTGTCCCATTCTGATAACCACCTGTCTGACGAAGCTTTGATTGGGTATGCATCTTCTGCAAATAATTCAATAGGAAACAAACATGTTACTGCTGTATTAAAAACAGAATGTGTACTGGGACCCAAGATTATTGGTCAGTGCAGGAATTTTCCAGGCATCTGGTCTGTAGCTCACATCGCACGCAGTGAATTATATCCCAGTAATTGAGAATGATGAATGATTTGACCCTCTTAAATATATAATGAGAGAAAAAACAGCACAGTGAGAGCCAAGATTTAGGCAATTTTAGCCTCCAGGAAAAAACTGTTGTAACCCAACACCACCTACAAATCTCAGCGGGTGCTTTGGTTGGGTAGTATGTCATGTATCTTGGGTAATACATCTTGCATTGTGGGCAAGAAAAAACACTAATATTGATCGTCTGCACCATGAAAAACCATATGTAATGTCAAAGAATTTAGAGGTTTACACAATAAGGTTAAATAAACCACTTAACCTTTTGTTTTGGGATTTTGTTTCTGCACAGGAATTTTATAAATCCCTATAAAAGCAGGAGTATTAAATAAATGTTTCAAAAGACTGCCAAATTATTCCGATACAATTTAATGTCACAATAGCAAGATAATACCTCCTTCTGTTACGAAAACCTAAAGTTAGCAGCATATCCTGAACTGAAAAAGCAGGATAATTAGTAATTTCATGCTGGCATTTCTCACTGGGATATCCCGCTGTGGTAAGAGACCTCCAGGACCAACCTCCCATGCACACAGATACTGAAGCCAAAGGTCAACTCGCTTCTGTTAGGACTTGTCTTTTTTTCCCAGCTGGCCTCCTTCCTTCCTGCTGCACTCGATGGAAACAGCAAAATGCAGAACCTCTTGTGAGACTTTGGAAAAGACACTGTCCACAAAGCAGCAGAATCAAGTACGTGGGTGACAAGGCAGCTACGGAACTTGGGGGCATTGGCCTTGATTTATTATTTTGCAACACTAGATAGAAAGAGGGAAAAGGATCAAAAGGGAGCTCATATGCTGCCCTAAATTTTTTATTTAAAAATACCAGGCAATATTGGCGGGGAAAAATGGTTTGTACGGTGACGGAAGGAAGTGGAAGGCAGCCAAATGGTGAATTGATAAAAACAAGAAAGCTAAAAGTGAAGACAGTTTAAAAACTCTCAAGGTGAAACCACCCTAGTGTTTTTGCTTCTTTTACGTATTTTGGTTATTTGGACAACCAGTTGCTAAAAGCAGTATCCAGTCAGTTTAACTGGTTGTTAAAGAAATTTGCTGCTCTCTTTTGTCTGTGGTTCAGAGACATACATGCTGAACATAGCAGAAGATGAGCACGTGAACAGTCTGCATTTCAGTTTTGGCACAAGGACTATATTTAAATATGAATGGGGAGATCTCCTGCAGCTGACAGAAGTGCTCACTCATTCCACCACTGCTGTGGAGATGTTGCCATCAGCTCCAGGGTCCCATTTTTCAGAGCAGCAATTCAGATAATGCATATTTATAATGTTTTTCTAGCCGAATGAGTTAACAAATCACAAAGAGCTTGAATTACACAGGAAGTAGCAAAAACCAATCGGGTAGAGTCTTAATTTGATACATCTGTATTGTGTGATGGGCTCCATTGTATGGATTCCATCCTGCTCCATGGCAGATAGAGTGTGCACTGAAAGCCCTACATTTGTGCTCTGAAAGACAGCAGCTGCTTCCCATCTTCCCTAACATCTGAAGAGAGTTTTACATTCAGAATACTCACAAGCCAAGAACATACATCCCTGGTCCAGGCTGAGGGACAGAGTATGTCTCTGAGTACCCAGACGATCTGCTGCTCAGGAAAACTACATGTGGCAAACAACAGAGGATCTGCCAAGGAAATACACTGAGCTGCTAAACATGTACTCCGACAGAAAAAAAAAATCCAGTATTCCTAAAGACTGTGATAAATCGGTGAAACTTTGTATAGCACATCCGTATTTTCAACACTGGGAACTAATTTCCATGTTGGAACAATAGTTTTTCTCCCACAGCATTTTCAACTGTGCTAATAAAATGAAAACACGGGGAAAACAGGAAAAAGTCATCTAAAAGACTATTCTTAGTCAACAAGCTCTTATTATCCATTGTATGGTAAGCTTTTATAATTTCTAGTTGATTTACTTTTTCTACAGTACATTTCACTGGAGTCTCCGCAGTACACAGCTATTAGTGAGATGAAAATACGTCTCACTCTTCATTTTGTAGATGAGACAATTCTTTTTTTTCCCAGTTTTGAACTCTTTGCCAATACCTTTCTTGTTCATCCATTCACCAATTTCCTACACAAACATCTCAGTTCTCTCTTCCCACTACTCCTGGCACAATATATCTGTAAAACATATCAAACATCTTCTTCCATGTTGCTTTTAGGACAGTAGCCTCATCTCCTCATCTCCCAAAACAGCTTCTTGCAATGTTTATAGAAAAAGGGTGAAAACAATGGTTGGAAAAGGGAGAGAAGAGATACAACAACTATTTTATTTACACTGCTGGAACAAAATAATGCATTTGTGTACTATCATATATAATTTCCTCCCTTATTTCCTCCTACTTTTTAGTACATGCATATTTATGTGTTGCTATATAGAAACTGATACCACAGAACTGTCAAAGAGCAAGGGGGATACCTATTTACTACCATAATACAATGTTGATGATTGATTACAGTCAACCAATTAGTTTTCTGTAAATGCTGTTTTTACACTGCTGTTCCCCAATCTGGTATCTCCCAGTGTTGAACTTAATCCTTTCAGAAACTAGCACTTCTGAGTTATTATTTACCAAAGCTAGCCACATAATATCCAAATAACATGAGTATTGCTATGCTTTCATCCCTTATGTTGTCTAGTGTAAAGACATCCTGTTATTAACACAAAAGCACTATTGTCTAGATCTGGGAAAAGCAAGTCAGATGGTAACAAACACCACCAAACAAAAGCCAAGACTAAACCAACCACCTGGTAATCTACCCATTTGTGCATTGTACCCAGAAGATTTTGTACTTCATAAATGAATGAGAAGCTACCAGAATTCTCTTTTCTAAAGGCTTTTTTGTTAATTGAGTTTGGTCTAAACATTTTCATATATCACATCAAGTATTCGATGAGGTGCCAAAGCACTTTGTTAACAAACTTATTTCCCAGATGTGGCTAAAAGCAGGGACAGAAGGCTTGAATGTTCTAACATACCTAACAATTCAATTACAGTTATCTTATGGTGCCATCACATATTTTTCTTCAACAATCAAACAACCTCAGCTGGAAACTCCAAGCAATAACATAAATAAAGGACCATCTGGCAAGAATAATTAAGGAAGGCTGGAAATAAAACATTAATTAGTGCAGTAGTTCAAACGACCTTCAAAGGCCTTATTATGAAATTATATCCAAAACAGATAATCATTTATTTCATGTTACAGTTATATTTAACTAAGCATGAATAAATAATAATATCATTTTAGGATGCTATTACAATGTTATTGACTCAAACTGATTTTGAAATTGTCTATTTTTCTATAACAATAAAATTAGAGTGAAAAACAACCTACATCAGTTTAGAATGGCAGCCTTGGTTTTCCCCTGTTTCACATCAATGAGTCAGATGAATCAAGCTTGCCTCAAAATTTACATACTAGAAAGGAATAGAATGGTTTGCCAGGACAATATGCATGCAACTAATTGCTTTTAAATCATTTAGATTTGTTTTCTCAATTTTGGAAGGAAAAGAATGGAAGTCTAGAATTACTTGCTTGAATGGAAGTCTAGAATTATTTGCCTTCTGATCTATTAAATGAAATAGCAAACACTTAAGGCTCCTTAAAATCTTAAAAATACGCACTGCTATCACAAACTCAGGGAAGATATCTTCTCTTATCTTTCAAAATCTTTGCTACTTTTACTGATGATCTTAAGGTAGATTCAAAGAGAATAATTTCAATGTAATCTGCAGACAGGTAATGGTGGTCTCAAATCCCTTCATTATGTGCAAAGCAGTACAAAGGGAAAAAGATTCCTTGAAAATATAATATAACCAGGTTCTTCCAAAGGGAAGGAGGGAGGCGGAGAAGCTGAAATGCTCAGTAATTCTTGTGTTTCTGTGCCTTTTTTAAACTGCATTTAAAATGTATGTATGAATTATTAACAAAGTTACATCTGTATATTTTCTGGGTTTGTTCTTTCAGTTGAGTGTTACTGGAAAAATATGCTAAGGCAAAGGCCTTTAAAGAGGACTATAATTAAAATACATTAATTATTTTATTTTATTATCATACTGAATTGCCAACCAGCCAATAAGACTAGAGTCTTCATTATTTGGTGGAGTCACCTTCTCCTTATCCCCGGGCTACAGGACATCAAGCAACTGAATGAATTATCTTGGACCACAGCCAACAGCACGTCCTTTAGTTACGAGCCAGACAATGACAAAGCTCCTGAAACACTCAGACATCATCTGGATAAGCAGGCACAGGGGACAGAATCTTCCTTAGGGAATGTGAAGACCAGATCCACTTACGAAGATCCATTACTAACAAAAGAACTGCAGGAGTCCCCAGTGCCACCCACGGCTGAAGGAAGCTGGATGAATTTTTGCCCGTATGCTACTCTTTCCTCTCTTGACCTGTGCCTAACACAGCACGTGGCTCGTAACACCAAACGGTGCTCGCAGTGAAAGTGCAATTCCAATGGCGATACTGAAGTAAGGAATTTCTGGTTTGTTCTTCTTTCTTTATTAAAGTCTACATTCTTAACCCCACAAATGTTATTACAATCACAGATGTTACTGATACGAGAAGATGTTTCTTTTCAGACAAAGAAATTACCACGGGGTAAGCTGGCACACGAGTTCATCACCGCACCCATTGTTTGGGAGGTAAATTACTACTAGAATCTGCCATTATTCTGTCTCAAAAATAATTAAAGTCTTGAAAATTTGGGCCCACATAGTAGGAATGGGGGAAAAAATACAGAGAGAAACAGCAGGTCCTACGTTACTGGCCAAACTATGCCTGCGGGACATCAGAGAGCCAAATTAACACCACCTAATGAGTAACTTTGCCGAGAGAAAGCAAAACCCAGACAATACCCACATACAGGGAAGGTGCTGAAAGGAAGGAAGCTCAACTGTTTGGGAAAACAGGAGAAAGAAGGGCCTAAAAACACAAGGGTCATACTTAAAATTAGTTAGGGGACAGAGGGCAGAAATTACTAGGGAACAGAAGAAAAGTGAAAGGCCACAGGGCAGACAAAAAGGGAGGAGGTCTGGACTTAATACCAGTATGAGCTACAACCAGTTGCAGTCTACTGAGCTGGGAACAAAATTGAAGTGAGACAGGGAATACAGAAGTGGGAAGTGGGGCTATTTCTCCGTAAGAAAGCGTCCCTAGTTAAGAGAGATCTCCATGGAGTTCTCTGATCACCCCCCTGTGTTAGTCGTAGAAGTGCTTCTCTAGTTAGGATGCTTTAGACACTATGATTCTGCACATGGGTAGGGGAAGGCAGATGGTCTGACAGCCTGTGCGATGATCTGAATGAGTCCAAGTTTCAAGATCAAGCAAAGGATAGCGAAAAGCAGAGAGACTCATGCTCTGTTGTTCCTAGTTCCTGGCCCTGCATTTTTAGGTAGATGGTTGCATTGTTGGTTTTTCTGTGGGAAGCAGAAAAGGAGTTCGGTATATGATATTCAGGCTTGTGTAAGAAACAATTATTTTCCAACAAAAAGCTGAAGCCACTATAAAAAAAAAAAAACAAACAGACAAATAAACAAACAATGCAGGACGGGCCAACATAACCATAAATATTTTTTCATTTTTCTCATTGTCCTTAGTCCTTGCACCTCTCAAGTAGCCTTTTGCAGTACTTGATTTCTTAGGAACTGTGGAGGAATTGAGGTAATCGCGTCCTCCAACACCATTAGCTGAGACTGCAATAACATTCAAGGTTTATGTCCCCCTGGCAGCCCCCAGAGTACTGCAAACAAATGACGTAACTCAACTGTGCCAGATAGACGTGCGCCTCCACTGGTACGCAAGTAGCTGCACCACATCTCAAATACTGATCACATTCAAACAATATCCCAAATCGTTTCAGAGACATGTAATTGTTCCTTTTATTTTGCAGATTCCACACGGTGGAATTTCAGACTGCAGAGGCACTACATAAAGGACTAACCTGACAAATCTGTTCTGCATCAGGAAGTCTGACCCACTGAGTAAGTTCATATAAAGCAATAAAAGATCACGCTGAAGCCTTGTGGAGGCAAGTGATGTTCTTTTGCAAAAGAAGCCCACATTCAAGTAGTCTTCTCATTTCCAAGGTTAGCTTCAGACAACAGGAATGCAAAAAGTTCCTTAATGATCTCACTCTTACCTGCTTAATGGGAGAGTATGGCATTTGAGACTGGAAACCCAGCTGATGTTCTGCATGGCCATAGCTGTTATGTACCACTTCACAAGAAAGAAGAAAAATAAACTGTAATGTAGTATTGAGGTAGCATTATAGAGGCACAAGGCATACTCCTGATGAATTGCTGATGGCGTAACTTCCACTGCAAATCTTACTAGGTTTTATGAAACATACGGTAGTGTTTGTATGAACTATATTTGTAAGGAGATGAAAAATTTCTTTTCTAACTCCCAGCGAGTCTTTCAGAAGGTGTTTCAATACTTTTGTGGCCCTTCTAGTAAAAGGAGTAGAGAGAGCTCTTTCTTGGAAGAAATCTGTAAAGGGCAATGCAGGCTCCTCTTGAAGCTTCTGACTTGTTCAGAGAGATTGGCCGAGGGCAGAAAAAGAGCTTATATTATTTTCTTAGAACTGATAGCTGAACAAAACTATACCTTTTGAGGGGAAAAAAAAAAAAAAGTGCAATACAGTACAGTGAAAAGTTGCTTTTCACATCTCCCTGGCCTTAAAAAAATAAACAGCTTGAATATCTGTCATTAGCAGGTATAATAGCTCCACAGGAGATACAGCTTGAAACTTGGAGAGCTATGCTCTCCAATTAAAGCTTAGAAAATGCAGGAAAATATAACTGAAAAAAAAATTCCCTTAGGGAACTTCTGTATGACAAAACCATTAAAAACAATTTTCACTAATAGTAATTTATATCGTCTGACTCATGGAAGAAAGGGTGCTGTCAGAACAACACCTTTGGCCACACATACCAAGAAAACACTTAAAGAGAACCTTAAGATTTCACTAAAAGAGAACCATTACAATTCCTTTTTCTATCTTCTGTTCTCCAGAGCCACCATTTTACATGTTCAGTTTATACTTTTCTTTCCCTTCCTTCCTACTCAAGTTCAACAACTGCTGTTTTTCATGCTTATGATTGTGAATTACAGGGAAAATGACACCATCAAAATGCATTTTTCCTCTGTCACAGTAGAAATTATTGACAGTTCCAAGTTCTCTGTTGTTTGTTTATCTTAATATCTTTAAACCACACAATTATCAAAGCAGATATTTAAAAAAGAATCTTGCTGACATATATATAAAAGCACCTATTGACCCTATGATTGTATAGGGGGCTTTATGCTTCTAACACAAGCCAAAGTCATCAAATTCTAAGCCACATGAAATATTTGGAACAAACATTTTCTATAAACACATCATTTGGTTGCGTCTGAAAAAGACAAGCAAAACACACACAAACGAAGCTATGACTCTCTATAAATAAAATCAAGTGAAAATATTCTAGGATACAATAATCACTGAGGATGGAATCATGACCTAACTTTACAACAACCAGTAAGCACATCAGCACAACCATGGTTCTAGAGGAAAACTTTCCATCAGTGATCCCTCATGAGTCTACACCATTCCCAGGAGAAGGAGCACATTCCTCACTCTGGAGAGATAGTACCTTTAGCTTTTCAATGAATGACAAAATAAATCCTATATGCAGAAGACAGACAATGTCACATCTATTGAAATTAAATAAGCCCGATAGGAAACAACAGCCACACAGCAGGAAACACTGTATGTAACTAGACAATTTACAACATAGTGTCAATATATTTGCAGTGAATAGCTAATATAAATCCAAAGCATCAAAACCCCACATTCTTAGTTTATTCCCTGGAAAATAAAAAACCAAGCACAATATAGAGCCAATTTTCATTTTCAGTTTGATCACAGAGATGAACTATAAGATTTTTTAAGTATCCTAGAAGTGTCCATTTACTCTAAAATTTCTTTTCTCTGCAGTCATTTCTATATAAGGAAGGCAAAGGGAATAGAGTGGTCTAACATGATACCAGTACAACTAAAAAACACGTTAATTCAGTTTTCTTATGCAAAAGATGATGGTTTCTGAAAGTGCTAACATAAGCACTTCATAACTCTCACTTGGTTCTGTTGGAAGCATATGAATTAGTAAACCAAAGCTTGATGACTGGACCTAAAGTGGGATATGGTTAAGGATTCCTCAGTACGGGGGACAGTAACCCCATTAGGTTTAAGGATACTCAATTATATAGATTCTCTACATACTATTTGCTTACTGACCAGCAGTCAATTAAAGTCATTCTTCCAAGATGATTTCTAGGGGCTATAAAAGACAGAGTTTTACTTCTAGGATAGTGAAAGTCAATCTAAATCCAAACACGTGTACCTCTAAGCCTTTGAACCATCCTGTTAATAGGTCACTGCTTAATACGGTTGATTGAATACAAGCACTGTTATAGGAACTAATGAACTGCTTTTTGTGTTGCATGAAATAGAAAAATCTGTCTAGGTGAAGTCACTCAGAGAACAGCAATGATCATTTGCCAAAGATAATAAGAGTTGATGGTAATTATGGCATACCACGCATCAAAAAATTGGATCCGTTAAATATGCTTTAATAGCTGAATTGTTTCAATAAAAAGTACAAAGTGGTTTTATGTATAACTTTTTCCTGACAAAACAACTATTAAGCATTTTTCACACTTTCATTTAACATCTGCATTTCAAATGTCATTAGCAATGACCTAGTGACAAGAATATACTAAAGCTGGCATTTGTCAGAGCTGACAGTAGAAGGGGAAAAAGAGAGGCAGTGTTCTCCCATCTCTGCCCAGATTTAACCTGTGAACTGCAGCGTGTTATTTAACAACCCAGACCTTACCTTCTCCAGTTGATAAACTGGAATGATAGTCCTCATTTTACAAAGCACTTTAAGATATTTGATGCAAAATTCTTACTTTTCTTAATCTTTATATGATCTCATAACTAACTTTTTCTCATAAAAGAGAAAAGCTTCTTTTGTAAATATATACATGGAGATGCAGATGAGGCACACACTAAGATGAAGTGGTTTATGTCAATTTTTGACCTTATTTTTGTCTCGACTGTTTCTGTCAGAGTTCCTCAACATGTAACAGCAATTTTCTAATTTTTTAAAAACTTTTTTCTCCTTTCCTTCTTATCCCTGCAGAAAGAGAGGAGATCCAAAATTAAACCAAAATTTACTGGGAAATTTGCCCTATATTTACTAATCAATATTAAAAACATTGATTTTTGAGCTTCTGAAATAAAAAAAAAAATAAAAAAAAAATCAGTAAATATTTTCTTTGTTACTTTGAGAGACTGATATCCAGAAAAATCTCTCAAGTGACAACTATTTCAATATTCTTAAATATTTTAATATTCTAAAACAGGACTTCTGCACCTCTTCTTCACTATGAAGTCAAATGTCAAAGAAGTAACTCACAGGATAACATTATGTAAATATATCAACCTATTCCCAAAATATACTTTTAAAATACTGTAAATGACCTGAAATTATTATACTCTGAAATAAATAAGTTATATGATTATTTACTACCCTAGCATAATATTAATTGCTTATAGTGCCATTATTTTCCAGTCTTTCTACATGTTTTTTTACCCTGGAAAGATGGTGAGACAGAAGTGGGGGTTCTCTCACTCACATCCCAAAGATCTTAATGTTATTTTAAATTATTTTTTTTAAATAAAGAATTGCTCATAATATAAAATAATATAGCTCTGTATTCTACCCACACACAAAATATCAAGACTTTTTTGGTTTGAAAGGATCACACATTCACCAATGACAGAAAAAAAATTAAGTGGAATTAAGTATGCAGACCAGAGCTAGACCATACTGAGAAATTTAAAAAGATTAACTCAAGGGCAGATGCTTAAACAGAATATAGTCCAAAAACAAATAGCCTGGGCCAGGACACTGTTAACTGTAAGTATTCTAATTACTGACAGAGATGATGTTTCAAATGAATGTAAGCCACTTTGGCTGGGATACAATTCCTAAATGTTGTATAATTTTATTATGCCTTTTTACATTTACGACAAACACTGAACACCAAGGAAAATTCTACAAGAAGTAAAGTGTTAAGTACTGTGAAGTATAGTATTTGTATTGCAAAAAAATAGTGTATGCCTTGTGATATCAGAACAATCATCTTCAGTTTTGGACAAAAAGGGACGGTTATTCTCTGTATCCCACCACATTAATTTCTTTTTTACTTTTTTCTTTTTCTTTTTTTTTTTTTTTTTAATTGGTCTGCATTTTCTGGCCAAATAATTTAACATAATGAGAAAACGGAAAAGCTACATTGCTTTCAACAGGTAGGTAGTATGGTCTAACTTAGAGGGATTCCAAGCTGTCCCTCATACAGACATCCAGTCCAACACAACTGGTTTTGATCACAGAGGGCAGAGTCTGCTCCCACTTACTTCTACATGGTTCTACAAAAGCATTCTTCCTCCTGGTCAGAAACATTATTGCTCTTGATTTCAGTATTGGTCAGTAAAATATTCCTCATTCCCAGACACCATATTAACTGCTTAGACAATCAACAAGAACATACTTTAGATTACACCTGGAAGTAACCATTCCCAGCAATTTCCACTCAAATCCTAAACTCTGGATGCCAGCGAAATGGATTCTTCTGCCACAGGCAGGCAGTCATTACAGACTTCACTTATAAATGAATATATACTGTGGTGAATATTGGTTGCAACAGTAGAGCTGGCCTAACAACTACACATATGTACATCTTACAGATGGTTTGTGTTTTCCCAGTGACATCAGAGAAGATAACCACAGATTTTAACAGCAGCAAAAGGGAGAGAGAAAGAAACCACTTTTGGGCCTAGCACGCGAAGATGCCGTGATCTCACTCTGGAATGTCATCTGCCAGTCCATTAGCCTGAATGGAATCCATTCTTGAAGAGTTATAATTTCCCAATATCTTGGGTTTAGTTGTCTTTTACTTCTGAGTCCTAGAAGACTCATGTTCAAACTAAACTTCTTAAAAATGCCTTATAAGCCTTTAAGAAGAATTTTTAATAACAATAAAGTATTCTATACGGAGCTGAAAAAAAGACAGAAAATGACTATTCAGCAAGAAAACTGAATAGTGGGCACATTACCAGAATTCCCACTGCTGGATTTGTAAATGTGGAATTTGGCAGGGTTATTCCTTCTGGCTGGAGGAGCTGATGGGCTCTCTCACATTAATAACGGTGGTACCTTACAAAGAATTCTGTACTGGCAGAAACCTGCAAGTCAATAAACCACACTAAAATTTCCAATTGACTCTTCAGTCTTCACATTATGTCCTCTGTGAAACTTTTCAGAGTGGAGTAGCAGTCATATTCTTGTCTACCTCATCTCATTTCCTACTACTCTAATGTTTTATGTTGATTGCTTTCAAGTAACAGGCCAGCTAGGGTTCAGCCCTCCAAAATCCCTTTTTTCGGAGAATTAAAATTGCACATTTCTCCCTTACACTAGGAACAATCAGACTATTTTTTATAGTCAAAGAAGATCTCATATTCTAATATTTTGGAGAAAAACTTGAAATTTGGCAAGCAGGATATCAATATTATGAACTTTCCCTTTTCCATGAAAAAAAAAAAAAATCTGTGATCAGATATTAAAAGACTATTTTAACATAAACATAAAAGGACATGAATTACAGAGGATCTCGGACAACCAGCATTCAGGACTTCTTAACTTTGGAATAATCTTTCAAGATTTTGAGGTTTTCCAACATATGGGTTTTTTATTAAACTCTTGCATTTTAGCACCTGTGCTTGGCAGGAAAAGAGTGGTAGCGTGTCGTGAGTCTTTCAGGTCCTGATCATTCCTCTCTAATGAGATATAATTCCACAAAATAAAAAAAAGTGACTACTTCACTTGTCAATTACAAATAGTACTTTCTTTTTCACCCAACTTTCTTTCCTGAGAGGTGTGCCAACAGACCCTCAAATCTGTATACTGGGATAGTACATAATTTTATAAAAATTTTAATACGTATCCCAGTTGACTTTGACATTATATTGCTGTAAAATTCTATTACTGAGAAATTTTGATTTTCATTGCATGTATTATAACTACATGACACTAGGCAGAATGAAATTTGCACTTTTGGAGCACACAATACCTGGAGAAAATCGAGACCAGGGTAGCTGACAGTGTTTCTCCCAGATAAGATCGATAGTGAGGATCCTCTGGAGCCCTGGCGGTATTTTAAAGTGCGTCTATTAATGCTTGCCAAGAAAAAATACAGACAGTGCATTCTCTTGCAGAGTAAATTCAGTGCAGCTTACAATTCACTCTTCTGGTGTACGCAGAGTACTTTGCCCTCCCTCAGCCAGAGCCAGAATCAACACGAATAGGCAGGTAGGGTAACACAGAGAATGTGTCACAGCCTATAAAATTGGAAAGTGGGGGAAAAAAAAGTCTGTCCTTTAAAAGGCTTGCCTGAATAGAACATTTTATTATAAAAATAATTATTTATACTCTACAATGCCTTTCTGTCAGAGACATTCATATGAATGTTTTTGAAGTCACAGTTTTATCTGATTTATGTTAAATACATCTGCTTGATTTTAATAAGGTAATGAACTCATTCTAATAGCTGAAGAGCTTCTGTCATTTCATTTCACTTTACTGAATCCTACAGACATTGCTTGAATTCTGTTATGATGAGGAATTAGTTTTCTGAGTTTTTGCCTATTTGCGTTTGCCTGCTATAAAGGCATATGAAAACAAACACTAAAAGCTGGTCTTTGCAGCTCTAGACTTCTTTTTCGCAAGCGTACTTTAAGTAATTATTTTTACTGCAGTGAGTTTTATTTGATAACTTTACACTGTAATTCAATTCAAAGATATTCTGCGGTTTCAGAGTGAGTTACAGTACAAGCCATCATACCTGACAGTCCTAAAGGGGGCAGACAGAACTAATGCCTTCCATATCATGTCAAAGCAAACTCGCACAACTAGGCTGTCTAGCACACCATATATATTTAAATCCAACCCATTCTGACAAACATCAATGCCAACATATTAAATCACCATGTCTGCTGTTAGCACTAAGAAGAATCAATTTCTCTTTTACAGGGCATTAGTAAAATACTAATGATAACGAGCCAGATCCTCCTTGGTATAAACCCCAGGGGTTTTTTTTGTTAACCTAGAATCCTGCAGGGTTTCTACTTGGAGAGCATTTTTGTTTCTGTATGCTTGTTAATGCTGGCAAATTTCAAAATACGATGATTTGATGAAAAAGCTGTGTTCATGATTAACAGAAATCTAATTATATATACTGTATGTTGGTCTAGAAAGAGACACTCAAGAAGAAATTCGGAAGTGTTAATTCACACAAAATCAGTCACTCTTATGTCAGGCATCCCACGTCAATTATTGTAAATCCAAAACACTGTGCAGCTTCTCAAAGCATCTTACCCAGTTCACCATGAAACAGTTTAGTACAGAACAGTTTATCAAATCAGCTATTTAGAAATCTGTGTTTCCAAAATTTAGTCAACATTAGACCCAGGGGAATACTTTTCTAATGCTCAAGTGATACTTCAGCTGAAGTTCATTATCTTTTATGCTTGCTTCCCTTCACTATTCAATGAAGGACTAACGACTACTACATAAATACTTCATGCTGAATAACTTCTCAGGTAATTTTCTCACAACCACCTAACAGTTTGCTCCTAGTACAGTCTAAATTTAAAAAAAAAAAAGTAAAAAAAGATAATTTCACAATGCTACATACATTTCCTGTGTGAAAAAATCTTTAGGAAAAAACTATTTCATTAGCACTTAAATGGGCTAGCTTTATCATGTTGCTTTGCTGCTTGAAAAAAAAACAACCACCAAACACCACAAAACCCACAAAAACAACCTTTTGAGAAACAATTATTTATTTTTCCTATGGCAGTCTCAAACTTTCTTTATTTGCTTAACTTAAATTGAATGGTCAGGGCCAAATATGATGCTTATAAATTATATCATATGAAGACTTATCAGAAGAGACGATAGGAGGATTGTGCTGGCGACTGTATTTTTCAGCAGACTGACAAGGCAAGAGAAGAGATGAACAAAGAATTCAAAATTCAGGAAAACTTTAAGGAAGGAGGAGAAAGTTTTAAGAAACTAAATGAGCCTGTGAGGTTACCAACTGCTGTGAGACTCAGAACAGAAAGAAGAGAACATAATTTGGAAACACACACAGCACCAGCAGTATGAGGTTAAATACTAGACGTCAGGAACGAAGTAAAGACGTATGACCGATTTTGAGTCTCAGGATGTGTACTTTGAGACAATCTCCCTATATAATTTAGTTTCTTAGCTGGAAGCGATGAAGCATATAATAAAATGATGTAATATGTAATTAAAAAAAGCATATGAATCTAAAGCTTAGAAGTTCCACTGCCCAGTAGGTCACACCCCACCTATCAGCTGTTTCACCAAGTCTTTTCTAGCCAGCCCTGAGGTGAAGCTAGCCTTAAAGCCACACATAACCCAAGTCTTGCCTAGCACTCTAAATGAGAAATGTTGCTTTTCAAGTACACCTTTGCTTAAATTAGCTACTAAATAGTTGCTTCTATTATATAGTACTTCAGTATGCTAAGTAAATGCAGAAAAAGCTTTACTTTAGTATAGAATTATTTTCAGGGAGGGCAAAAATTATCATGGATGCTAAGTGGTGTCACTTATATCCTCCTGACTTCTGAAAAGGTAAGAAAAGAAGCACCAAAGCCCACTTCACCTTTCAGGATTGAAGCCTAAATTTAACTATTGTCAATGGTTTCAGAGAAGCATACAGCTTTGGAGAAAGATAGCCCCACCTGAAAACAACACTGTGTGAGACACACGGAAGATACATATCTGGCCCTTGATCCTGAAGACATGTACACAATAAAGACAAATCAACTTTGGCTGATATAAAGTGTCTCTTTCTGTATACCCCATACATGTCTGGTCATGGACCATGAAGAATAAAATGCTTGCATTGACTAAGTTTGTTCGAAGCACATTAGTGATCCCAACTGCCTTTATTGGCCACGTCCACTTCCAATGATGCTTTAGAGACATTATTTCCTGTGACAGCACAGTGCTACGCAAGACATATCTCAAGTTAAAAATTAGACTGCCACAACCTATGCAATATACACAGTACTATATTTCTTTAACTACACTGCAGTGACTGACCAATTAAAGTGTACACCATACACAATTCATCCAGATCTCCCTTGCACACGTCATGAACTCACAGACTACCAGAACTATCACAAACTCTAAACCTGTGAAATGATCTAGTCTTTTTATGATTAGCTCACTTATTACCTCAAAGTCTGTGGTGACTGCAGAAAGCACAGAATCTGGGTTGGAAGCAAGATAAAGGAAATATATTCATTTCTATCTCCCCAGCTCATCTCATTTACATATAAGCAAATCAAGGCAAAGCAAGAATCACAGATTTTTGTTCAGTTACTGTACAATATTTTCAGATGAAAAACAACCACCACCAGCAGCCCCCAACAAACAGACTACATGTATAGCATTGCACAAATCGTTTGTGGAGTCCCCTCTGCACCCTGATGCTGCTGACAAACTTCTCACGTCTATACGTGAGCTTGGTCAGTACCAACATTGTTAAAGAAAAGACTCCTCTTAGCACAACAATCCAGTTCAGGATCACCTTCAAGAGTTACTAAGTTGGATGAAATAACCAAACAATGAGAAATCAAAGGCTGTAGACACATACCTTTTCCAGATATGGCAACAGCTCACCTGGTCAGTAGACACTCTTTTTGCCAAAGATAATTAGCCCCAGGTTAGCTTAAGTGATTTAATCAGTACATCTCTGCTAGCCCAGATCATTTTGATTGGAACTGGCTAAGTGAGCCCTGGTAATTCAATCAGCACAGCTGAGAGCATGATAACCTTCAGCACATGGTTCTGGTGAGCAGCTGGGGTTAGAAACACGATTATAACCTTCTCCACTGGCACAGCTGGGTGAGGAAGAACAGATTCATCTACATCTGAAAGACAGAGCCTTTTACTTGAATGAAAAATCAATACTGCGTGCACTCCTGTTCTGGACATCTAATAGTCAGTCAACCACTCATTCTGTGTGTTTGTGAAATAAGATCACAAATGCATCCTAAACTCTTGTGTGTTACACCTTCCAGGTGTACCTACAGTATTGACCAGCATTTCAATTAATCCACAGATTCTTGCATGTCTAAAAAGTCAAGCACATAATGTATGTACATGAGAGAAATTCTGGTACTGGTAAATAACATTTATTTCGCTTTCTTCAACACAGACATGAAATGTAAGCTTTCAAGCATACTGCATTGAGTGTAGAACACTATAATTAAGAACTATATATTAGAAACAAAATTATTTTTTGTGATCTCTTATTAGCTCTCTTTCTTGTGTGACTCAGTTTATATTAGTCTGCTTATTTAACAACTCAATCTCATGGACAATTAAACAATACTCACAGAGGTATACGAATGTCCAACCCAATCAGTTCCACCTTATTAAACTCTTCTTTCATTGTTGTGTTGGATCCTGAATTACACAGTCAATACAATCTCCTCAACAGGGCTACACTTCTGAATACATACAGAAATAAAATTTCAAACTTGATAGATTTCATTATCAGATTAACTGCACTGTCTCTTTTAAATGTAAAACAAAAGTTGTAAGCTTTTTTTTTTCCCCCAAGAACTCTTACAGTCTTTCCTTATTTCATTTCTGAAATGATTTAAAAGTTGCAGCATTAGAAATCTTGAAATCATTGCTGTCACTTCAGGGGCTATCAGAATTTATGGTAAGACACAAACTCACAGTCTTTCTTGCATCAGCTACAATGACAAAGTTATTTACTGCACTTTATGGAGGCACTAATCTTGTTTTCCATATTCCTACTGAAAACTGGTGACATTCACTATCTTCCCAATCACCATGGCATGACATGCAAGTCAGTTCGAAAAATGTGCCATAATCGCTTGACAGTAACGTAAACATCGATTCTTTTCAAAGGTAACATCAGACAGAGAGTACAGAAGAAAACTTTTGCTTTCCTTCAGGAAAGTAATAATTTCTTTTAGTTTTTGTCAGTTCTGTGGCAGACAAAGATGCTTTCTTATATGTATTTATTTTGGCATGCTACATTTATTTTCTGAATTAAGAATCTCACAGTATAAACCACATATACATGTGAAAATGTTTTTTTTTTTTTTTTTTTTTCAAATTAAATATCTTTGGCTATCAAAAAAACCCTAAACAACCACCCTTTAAAGCTACCATCTCTTTTTCTTATGAGTAATGGGTTGTTTAAATTAAAATAAAAGCCACACCTAATCTTCTGATGTTCCTTATTTTGTGGAGAAACACCTGAATTTCTAGAGAAGAACCACCCAGCAAAGCGGTAAATCAAATAGTTATATTCTTTATAACTTTTCCTACACTCCTCTTGTTTTGCACAGTAGATGAGAGATCTGAAATTTGTCAAAGGAAAGGGATAACTCTCATATTTTCTTATAGAAGCATACATCAGTGACAGGTCATGCCTCTTTGCAGTAGAGACCTTTAAGTGATACTAAATGAAACTATTATATACATACCATATTTCAAGTGACTGCCAACATTAATGCATTGTTTCAGTAATAACCATGAATCTACTGTGACATATTTGGGCTATTTCTCTGTGTGGTTATAATAAACTTTTGTCCAAGAGCATTTAAGTCTGTAGCACTCATTATCCTTGTTGTGTGACCTAGAAGGGTCCTTGGCAATCAAAATTCTGACACAGAAGTTCACAGTTCAAATCTGCCTTTCAAGTTGTCCCTTGAGACTACTTGTACTGATCCCAAGTCTTTTTTGACAGCTGTGTTGAGATTTCCTGATTATAAATTCCCATCTTCTACTCTTTTCACTGGAAAGGGCAGCTGCAAGTAATGGCAAGTTAATTGCAGCATATGACACAGACTCTAATAAATGCTTTAAAAGATTTGCAATCTATGCTTGAAAAAATAATTTGGTGGCAATGATTTCTGTGTAAATCTGCAAGTGCTCAAGAGGTCTAAGTTGCTCCTAAACACTGCAGAGGGAGAAAAAAAGTAAAGTACATTTTACGTGATATAGGTCTCAGTAATTGTCATTGCATGGCAAGGTTTTATGCTACACCAGTGAAAATCAAATTGTTCCACATATAACGTGGCAGCCAATACATAGTTCACTCATGAAAGGAGACGGACTCAAGCTAATAACAATCTACTGTTAATATACACGAATATTTTCCTTCCCTGTATGAATGCAGTAGTTTGTTATATTTAAAGCAGCATAGATTATAATATGGTACAATAAGGCAGAATAACAGGAAAATACATACCTGTATTGAGTATAAACATAATAGAATACCTACAAACTAATTGTAATTATTTGGCATTTGCAATTTTTTTCAGGTAACATGACAACTGTAACACAGACCTGTCAGCCACTGTCCTACCTCATGATGAGACACATCAGATCTCACAAACTAAGAAAATGTAAGAATCAAAGAATGATGGATACTTTCTGAAAAGGTGACATTCTAATGGCTACATAAGGACCAAATCAATGGCCCACCAAGGAGCTATTATGATGATTCAGTCTGACTTGATCTGTAACACACTTAATTGCCCCCAGTAGTTTATGCATCAACCACAAAACATTTATTTAGTGATAGAGAATCCCTGAAACCTTTGAGAAGTTATATTTCTCTGTATAGGATCTTGCCGTACCATTTCCTCCTACATTAAAGAACTCACTGTAAAGCTGGTAATTTTCTCCCTAACGAGGAGATAAACTCTAATCAGATCAACTCTTAACCTTCATTCTGTTAACTACATTGAGATCTTTAGTCTCTCTCTGTATAAGCATTTTTTCCCTCGAACAAATTATTGTCCCTCTTCTGCTGATCCCTTTACAGTTATACAGCCAGAGATGTTTCAGAAAAATATTTAAGGAAAGAAGCAAACAGAGTAAATAGATTAATGGATTATAATAAAAATAATCTTTAAGATCATATATACGATTGATTATTCTCTAAATGATTGTAAGCTTTACTGCAGGACTTTAGGCTTCAGGCCTAATATTACACATCTTCAGTTCATACCCATATAGCTCTTTAGAGTTTTCTGGTTTAATGTCAAATAGCAAAATACATAATGGGCATTGGGTTGTTTTTCAATAAACAAGACAAAAATCAAGGATAAGGGTAAAGTTTTGAGGGCTTAAAGCAGTTCAGTTCCTCAGCAAAATTTATACCTTAAACTAATCTTTGTAATCTCTGTAGCATGCTTTTAGGTTACTCGGAAACTTCTGACATTAACATCAATTGATGTGTAGGTGAACAAACCTATGTTACAACCAAAAGCAAAAATACACCAAAATCACTCAGTCTTAGTACCTTCTCAGGTCCCAACAGGCATCGGTACTTCCTTATGTGACATAAGCAAGAAATATATACTATTTTTTCTCCCTCAAATCTGTGAAGGGAGCCTTTATTGGAAGCTGAAGTACCGATCTCCCAACACATCATTGCCCTGGAGGTTGAAATGATATAAAAAGATCCAAAACCAGTAGCAAGTAAGGGCACATTTCCTTGTTCTTGTCCCACGTGAGCACCCAAGAAACAAACTGACCGATCAAGTTGCCGACTTTATCAGACTCAGGAGAACTCTTTTTAAACTAGCATATGTACTAGAGTATACATTATGTTTCCATGTGGTCCCACTTCTCCTCCTCTTTTATACTCAGTACAGCTTAAACAAAAACAAACAACCAACCCCCAAATCAAACAAAAAAACACCCACCCCAAAACAGAGCAAGAAAACATGACATCTTCCTCTCAGATCTTGCAATACAAAAGACAGATGATGAACGAAGACATCAGGAGAGTCCCAACCCCTCTACTGTCCCAAGATATCCTACAGAGTTTAACACTGAGCAGTGAGAAAGATGCACAGCAGTAGACAGTCTGCTCAGAGGATCTCACCCACCTCAGCCCCAGCGAGACCACGGTATCTGTGTTGTACAGAGGTGTTTGCACATTTGGACAGATTCTACCCAATAGCTTGGTGGACGTTGCTGCTGCTGTTCTATTTGGAGCCACAAGCAACTGAGAAGATTCCATCAGATCTTGTTGAAGATGTACACTCTTCAGAAAATACACAAAGCTTTTTCATCCTTGTTGTGATTTAAAGATGTTTTTCACAATTTTTTCTCAGACTTTCAAAACTACTTTCAACCCGTAACTGTTTTCTGTAAAGGATTGTTTCTATTTTATGATTTACACAGTGGGTTTGTTGTTTTTTTTTTCCAAAAATAAAATGTTGCTCAAGTTTGCCAAGCTGTAAGCCTTTAATAGAAAATTGAAATGGTTGTATGTATTTATTTAGGTTAAAATATAACTAAAAAGAAGCCTTTCCAAGGACCTAAACACTTCAATATACCATTAAAAATGCAATTAGTCATACCTCCTTTATGGCCCTATGATTTCAAGGGAACAGTATAAAAGGAAAAAAAGGGTTTCAGGACAATACTGCAGTAACAGAGCATCTGTAAATTGGCAAGTATTTTTATTAGATAATTAACAACTGCAAAAGTAGCTCATACAAATATTCTAATAGAATAGCTCACACTAGCATCTGTTTAAATGGCATTCACAAAATAAGCCAAGAGCACATGAGGTGTTAAAGCCCTAAAATTGCATATTTTAGCAAACAAGAAGAATAAGGCTAATGAGTTAGTTGTATATTATTCTTATATGCTTATAATAATCCCTTAGCTAGCAAGTTTTAATGTTTTTTCAAGGTGCTATAAAAATTACCAGAATAACTATTAGTCAGAGGTACCCCTTCAGTTCTATCTTCAAATAACAGCAGGACTAATCCTCAGGTAAAATAGCAAAAGCTTAATGCTATCGTATTTAATTTCAAAGGATTTGAACAAAGAAATAATTTCAGATGATTAAATCAGTTCATTTCGAAAGAGAAGTTGTAGGGGGAAATTGCACTTGTTATAAAAGTTTGTTGTATTTCTCATAAATACCCAGGAATATTTCCATAAAATTACAGACATCTTAAAGAACTGGGCCTTGCATTCTAGAACTCGACAATTAATAAGTGAGCTGTTGAACGCTACAGATGAGTTTCTTTGTACTGACCTTGAACAAGGAGTCACTGTGAAGCATCATCTCTGCATTTATACCGTTAGTAGCGTAGGAAGACTATGTCCCTCACACTTCACCATGCATCACTGAACTGTAACAAACTCTGACAGGTATAGAGCGTATCTCTAAATATTATGACACTCTGCTAGTGACAGCTGGAAAAGAAAAGCTGGACACAATCACAGTTCTCACATTTACTGGAAAAGATGAGCTGCCATCCATAGCAACCATGTTTCAGGAAACACTAATAAATTCTAAATATTTTTAAATGTCTCATTTCCTGACATTTTAAAACACAGAAAAGCATCAGTTACAATTGCAGAGGCTTTTACTGTCAGCAATTAGTCTTTGTATCTTATATATAACACTGTTATAGAAACCACTGCTAAAAAAACAACCAAAACCCTAAAATCCTATAGCATTCAATAACCTTGCTCAATTATAAAGCAACTCATGGCAAAGGTCATTTGCCAAAGCAGTAATAATTGCATATGAGGAATCAATCTTGGAATGTCACAAAAGTATTCCAAGAGTACACTTTCTGCAAATTGAGTTTTCTCACTAACCATAAGTATTTCAGAAGTAGTTCAATTAAATATTCATTTTAAAATTACATTCAAGTGCTGCACCTCATATAGGTGACAAGTACACACAGGACTGCACCTTCCCACCAGCCAGAACTTTAGCTTACAATTCCTCTCTAATTATTTTGATGAGTGTGCATTTAATTCAAAGGATATAGTGTTGCAAGTTCAAGCACTCTGTTCAAATACATATGCTTTGAGGTGTACAGCTACCTACTCTACTGTAGTTTAACAGAAGGACAGTTCAACCTTGGCATTCAAAGAAATTATTTAATCTGTGGCCACAGTAACATGAAAATCTAGGACATTCTAATTTTCCTTACAGTTAGCCAGGTATGTGCTATATATATGAGTTGAACCCAACATTCTCTTAAAAGATGTTTCTTTTCTGGCAAAGTATAGAGCATTTCCTTCATAAATAAGAATGATTAATCCTAAAAAGGATTAAAAAACCAGATTTTTTTCAGGAAACAAAAGTTTTAATGCAGCTATGCAACATTATATGAAATACCCCCAACAATAAACTACCTCTCTGGAACAAATCAAATTTTTAATCATTAGAAAATAAGAAATGAACACTGAAAAGGCTTCTATTTATGCTTTTAAGCTCATTTTTAATAAATGTATTTGTACCTGTATATATACTTACAAATATATTATTCAGAAGCAATAGTAATTACGAGTATGTCACTGCTTTAACTGATTTTTGCAGCATCAGAAACAGCTCAGTTGTGTTATATTATAAATTAATTGTATTATATTATTATATTTATTGCTTTTAGGTATTTTCATTTAAAAAGTTTAATCTCAGGGAGCATGTTTGTGACTACAAATATTTCTGTTCCATTTTACCTAAAATGTTTTCCTGTAATTTATAACTACATCACACTAAATATTTTGCCGAAACACTACAACTGATACTTCATTCAAGGATATTTCCCTTAGAACTTTCTCAAAAAAAATTCTTTTGGGATACACTTCTGTATATTTTTGTGAAACATTTTGGGGAAAAAAAAAAAAAGAAAAAAGAATATAACTGCTTCAGTTGTTCCTTTGATTATCACGTATATAAAAATAGACGCATTTCCTGAATGTTCTAATGCAGCTTTTTGGCTCTATCTTTACTCAGAGAAGTTGAAGTAAACACTTCAAACTAAAATCTGACTTACTGACCTTGCCAAGAATGGCAAAACATCTCATCTTTGAAGAAAATTGGTTCGATTTTATTAACTTTTGAAGATTTCCATCTAGCGCAGCAGAATATGTTGACAGTACGTTTCATGCTACTTGGGGTATGTGGTGCTTTTACTTATACCTATTTAAAATGCTGATTTGGAAGCAGGAAAAGAAAAACTGGTACAGTTCATTTGATATCTTCAGCTAAAAGGACGCCTTAAGGGATATTTATTAGGAATGCTTCATTTCAAGTTTTCTGAACATACATTTAATTTCACCTGTTTTATCCCTCCTTTTCCCTTTTTCCACTAAGCCTTCCTTATTCCTTGGCAAACTAAGTGGGGAGAGAAGCAATAATAAAGTAACAGAGAGACAAATAAATGTATAGTAGAGGCAGCTGACAAAGTCAATACTGAATCTTTTCCAAGACCTTGCCTTTTCTTTAATTTGATAATACTACACTTAAAATTCCTAACGCAGGGTTTTCAAAAGTGTTTCAGGATCCATCAACTTGAACAAACAGAGGTAGCTTAAAGAGAAAGAAAAAGCAAAGAGCAGAAAAGTAAGAGTGGAGAAGAATAGAAGGAGACCAAAATAGGCAGTGCAGAGACTATACAAACAACAAAGTTCATTAGACAGCACTCAGATCTTTACTTGAACTCATTCACTGTATGTGCCATGTCATCTACGACTTACTACTATTACACCTCTGTCTTCATCCGTTACCTGATATGATACCTACCTACTGCTGCGAAGAGCTTTGAGTCTTACGGCTTAGAAGTTCTATATTGAGTCAACAAGAGATGCTGAATTATATACCAGACAGTTAAAAGTTATGATTTTCAATCGCTTATTTATCTTCTCTATATAAAATAAACATTACATGAGGAAGTTACAAACTTTTTGAGTGAATTCATAATTCAAACACCAGCAGAGTATCAACTCTGCTCTTGGATGCTCTATGTGCTTGGCTGCTTGGTCTGTAACAACGTTCTTAGCAATTAGATGGCCACATTCTCTTTAAGCAGATGGAACAGAGCTTAACGATACCTGAAACTGCTATATTAAAGGCATTTTTACGGTGACCACTTTTTTTCTTCACTTAGTGCAGTGGAAAATTGAGTTTGACAGAGATGACAGGTGATCTGAGGTTCATTTGAAAGCTGCAGTTAGCTTTGTGTGTTCTTGGTTTTTACTTCTGAGTCTTTCTTCCAGACAAGAGGTCTTCAGAGAGGGAGAAGATTCTGGGTTCTAAATGAATTTAGCATTCTTTTATGGCAAGGATAAAAATAAGGTAGCATTATTTTCTTCTCCAGTTTCTCAAAAATCCAACCTCTTCATTTAAATTATTTAGACCTAGAAATCCTTAACAGTAGCTAAGTAGATAATTTCCTTATTTCAGTTTTCAGCTTTTACATTCAATGAAGATGTAAGGATAATTTTCATGGCATCTCTCGTGCATTTTGGGGTTGTATTTGACTCAGGGGGAAAGAGCAACAGGACTTTTCCTTTGTTTAAGTTTAACTGTGTGTGTTAGAAATATCTGACTACCACACTTAAAATTCACATCACTGTGTACTGAAACTTTCTAAAAGGCGAGATCTGTATGACATTAAAGCTACGCTTGATACTACCCCTATAGTTAATGGTCTGTTAGATACTCTTTTATGTCCCTATTTCAGAGGGTTTATAACTTCAGGACAAAATTCTTTGCAATCTGAAACTAAGCATACAAGATAGCAGTCCAGAAAGAATTTTATTAGGAACATACTCAAACTTTCTATAAAACAGATTTTAAATAAAGACTTTTTTTTGCACTTGTAACTAAAAGCAAAGATTAAAATGGATTTTTTTGGCACCTATCCGTAACAATTTTTTCACAGTAAACCAATTTTTAATATAAAAAATGATACTGCATAAAAAAAAAAGAAACATAACATTTTCGCTACAAAGGACTCACTATGTATCGATCTTTATTATTACTATTTAATTAAATGTTACAGCAGTGCTGAAAACTACAAAACAGAAATACAGATCATGATCCAAATAGTTTCTAAATAAAAAGAGGCCCAGATAGCAAGTTCAGGATTTTTTACTATGGGGCAAATTGTGAATAAATATCTTGGATGGAAGTACTGCAGAACCTTCTACACGAGCTGAAGAGAAAGGAGTTGGGAAGGCAGAAAGAGAGGAGGGAACGTATAAAGTACTATTTAGCATTTTGGTCAAATACAGCAGTGTGGTTGTGAAGCTAATCCTCCATCATCCCCTCTTTGTTTCTTCAGCTAGGTTCACAGAGAAGTTCTGGTGCACTAAACTCTTGTTGGAGGAAATCAGACAAGAAGCTCTGTCTCGTGTGTGCACCATAAGTGGGCCTGTGAGTGTCCTGAGCTGTGTATAAGTGATCCTTTGGAAAACCGAAGTGTACACAGGGTAGGGATGTGCAGTTGGGAAAGCAGACTACATTGAGTTGAAAATTTCCTGAACTCCATACAAAGGATAAGCAGGAGCCTCAGCTGCTTCTACTGGTTTACCCCAGGGTGCTGAATTTTTTTCTAACATAGATAGAGCCTCCAATACTCAGCCTTATTAAAAAATGTTCTTTACGGGCAATGTATGTGTGTGCTAAAAGTGAGGTATCAATCTGTACACTTTGAGAGCTCCTGGCTGTTGCACTAAGGTACCTGCTGTGCCAACCATAGCACCGAGCCTCGTGTCTTCTGTCCTGCTCTGAGCATTTCAGCTGCCTGTGCTCACGGTCAGCCCGTGCTTCCACAGACCAGCCCTGGAAGAGAGCTCTGATAACCTGGGGCATCTGCCCCTGGCCCGGGAGCCACATGTAAGCCCAAGACCTGGTCCTTCCTGAGCCAGGCTGTTGACACGCCTGTGCCTGGCCTTGTCCTGCTGACTTGGCTCCATGGCTCGGCCCCTGTCGCTGCAGGCTTGTCTGGCACTCACTGTGCGGTGGCTGAGCCTGCCGGCGGTCCCCAGCCCTGCTCTGCTCCTCTTGTGCCAAGACCAGTACCATGTGTCACCCTCAGCCCCAGCTCATCTTCCCCTGCTGGGCAACCCACTCCTGCTGCTGCTCTCTGATACCTCAACAGATTTACTATTTCAAGATGAAAAGACATCTTGGCTTCAGAATAATTCTAATTTAATCCATGTTACTTTAATACATAAAGTTTCCTCATTAAGCCAGCAATCCTAAAAGATGAAAGCAAATACCTCACAGAGTTACTGAAAACAACAGAACTGCCCATGTTAGTAACATTATAAACCTTCACGTGTGTCTGCATGACAAGAAATAAAGTCTTAGGGCAAACCACAACACTTTTCTACAACATAAACAGAATTTCTTTTTACACCCAGAGAGTGGATACTGTTACATTAGTGCAGTATTGTTAGTTCTTTCTATAAGAAAAAAATATGTTAATCTTCCTAAAGAAATATTAAAACAACCCTTAATTTTATCACTGCCGCTGAACCAATGTATAGAACATTTCTCGGCACAGTGATTTTACATAAGGATGCAAATGTCTCAAAAGCACTCTAGCTTCCTGTAAAATTAAGCAATACATTGTTAGATAATAGGTCATTTGACTCAAATGCTTGTAAACCTCTATGTCACTCTGGAAATTGTAATTTTTTTTAATGGGCCTGAAATAAGAAACATTTATGAATCATTCTGATCTTTTGAGTCACGTAATGGAAGTGTGCACATCAACAACATTTATAGAGTTCAACCTACATAATCAGCTAGTTGATGTTTCCATAATTATCATCATTATTTCAAAAGGTGTTTATTTTAATTGGATGGAATCTGGTGTTCCCTAAGGTGATAAAGTGGCCATAGGCTGGTCTAGTGAACATAAGTTGCAGTGGGACATGAGGATTTCTTTTTTTTGCTTTGCTGCAGAATGATGAGTCTAAAATATATTTGTCAATATTTTGTTGAATTGAAGCCTGAGAATGCTCCAAGCCTCTACTAAACATTTTTTTTCATCAGGGACATAGAACTACATCTCCGGAAATGGTAATAGCAGCTATTACTGTCATCCCTGTTACTTGGAAGACAGCAGTCCTCCAGCGGGAGGATGGGAGTTCTCTCAGCTCTGCCAGTGACTGGTATTGATTACTTTGCCCACTTAGAACCCTTCATATTGAAGAGATCTCATTTCTCTTACCTTACAAACCAGAAAGTTTTGGTTGCACACTGTTCCCTTCTGGCAATTTCAGGATTACAACCTCAATTTCCAGTGCAGCAAGTCCAAATTTTATTCACTTAACCACTCAGAACAAACATTCCTCCTTTATGAATTTGTACTTAAGGCACTTGGATCACATTACAGATAGATTCCTTTTTCACTAGTCAGTCTTCTACACAATACAAGGAAAAACATATTAATGTATATGGAAAAGGGGAAAAAAATTAGGGAGTTCAGTTATATGCCAGTTTACGAACTCCCAGAGATGCTGATTTAGCAATTATTTTTGGGCACATTGCTAATTTTCAGCTGACAAGCAGTACTGAAACTTGGAGTGGCAAACATTTGCAAAGCAGTACTTCTTTGTGTAGGTTTAATGGGTATCGAAAGCTTTGCTTGGACATCTTTTGGAGACCTGAGCCCAACTTTAGGAAAAAGAAATCAATCATCTATCCATTTAAACCTCAGGATAAGCTGTTAATGGCTTAATTACGCAGCTGTATAAAGCCTCCCTTCTTTCCCTTTCACTTCATTCCATCTATCTACTAACCTATAATTCTTTTCTTCCCCTCACAAAGATTTTTTAAATATTTCCTTGTTAATAAACATATCGTTTGTTATGGTCAACTGAACATTGCTTTCAAGCATTTTCAAAGTAGTAGAAAGCACATTTGGAAACTATGAAATTATCCATTTCTATAGGTACAAAATCTGAATGCTTTTAGGTACAACACAAAGCTTTTGAATTCAAATGTCTTTATTCCTGTATCATCAGATCTTACCATTTTTAGGCACAGATACAAAAAACATCTCTTGCTTGCAGTCCCCAGAGAAACAGAAATGGAAGAAAGAGAGAATAAAGATATGCTAATAGATTTTTTTTTCCTAATTCTTCCATAACCCCTATAGCTTCATCACTCTTAAACCTTGCTCAAATCCACAAGCCTTCTAAAATCTCTACATGCCAACCCTACAAGGCCCCTAACATAACCCTCAGCTCCACTGTATACCCGTAATGCCTCCCAGGATAATACCCCTCCTCCGTTCTGTGTATCTTAGCATTTTAGCAGGGCAAACAGCAGGTACTGCAGCCAGAGTGCGGCCGCGTTGCGGGGCTGGTGTTGGGGTTACACTGATGGTTTGAGTAACACGTCCCCTAAATGGGGGACTGACTTGGGTACAGAACAGCTAAACGCTCCACTCTCTTGGCTTTGCTCTCGCAAATCTGGGCTTTCTTCCTCTAACCTATTCTCAATTTTCCCAAGACCTTTTGAACCTGAGCGCTTTTGGACATAGCATCCAAGCAATCCAGTTGCAATTGGTGATGGGGTTCAGAAATTATTACTGACAGACAGCAGACAGAATATTTGCACAAGTGTATTTTTCAGGCCACTAAGCTAAAATGTGATATTGGAAGCTGTGGAACTGTTTTAAAGGAAGGAAATGAGCACGGTTATGAATTGTGGTAGTTTTCAATACTGTGACAATGACACTAAGTGCCAGCTTTCCCTCTTTGTATTGCATTCAAAACTGCTCAGCTGAGAAGTGAACTTAGCCGTGGATGGCAACCTGCTGTAACAGAAGCCCCACACTGTGCAAAAACTGTTGTTACTTTTTTGATGTTTCAGTTGTCTATCCAAATAAAATCATCTGGCGTGAATGTGCATGAGGAAGCATATGGTATGTAAATAAATAGCAGGAGGCTTATGCTAAACAAACTTCTACTTTTTCTCTTCCAACCTTTCTTTCTTCCTTTCCAAGTTGACCTTAAATATGCTTGTTTCTCAACTATGTGGTTATTCATGATAAGAAACAATAAGGTCTACTCCAGTGAGGTCAAGATTCCCATTGTTTTACGGGTGACAGTTAACAAAAATAACACTTCCAGCCTCCTCAACTTTATATATCTTTTCCTAGGATGTAGACGACAGGAATGTGTTTAATTAACTGAGGAGAGATAAAAGAAGGCATACGGCACTGCAGGATTTCGGGATCTCTCAGAGGGCCCTTTCTTTGCTGTGCCCTCCTGATTGCTAGCAGACAGGGAAAAACTTAGTCTTAGTGGATTCTTTCTCATCTACCCAGCTGACTGCCAGACAGCTAACTGTTCAGGACTACAAGGTTCTCTTAACTCTTGCAAACATTCAGAGAGAGCTGATGCTAAGCAGAGAGCTGAGATCTCAATTTGACTGTCTACTATATACTGCACCTCAGAGGCGATTTGTTTTATTACCATTTACGTTAGGCATTATGGTGGTTGTAATATATGTCAGCTGGAGGTACCTTAAAAGTGATGCCTCACATTTCATAGACGATACTGCTGCAAGTTCAAAAGCTTTGTAGGTTTCAGTAAAATACCATCTTCTGCCCTATCTCAATGCTAAATCTGAGTGGGGTAAAAAGAATTACATTTTATCACTCTAAGAATAAGCCAAATTAGCCTCTTGCTGTCTTGTTCTTTAAAAAAAAAAAGGAGGAGAAAGACTACACTGGAATGGAGAGCTAGAGGCATCCCCAGAGAGTCAAGCTTACTGCCACTGGGGCAGAGTCTGGTACCAAATCTACCGAGGGTTTCCTCACATACCTTCAACCCCTCCCTTGGCAGCAGGTACCCCCAGGCTTACCAAGGCTCCGAACAGGTACAGTAAGCAACGGGAATTCTGCCATGCTGCTGATCACTAGGTCAGATGTAGATCTTTATGTTAAAGAAGTTTAAAGTAAATTTCTAAAAAATTCTTAGCTTTCTGAATCTTCCAAATATTTGACTTTTGAGACTGCAATTTAAAGTGAGCTTTTCTTACCAAGAGCATACTGTGCCCGTACCAAACAATGGTCACTAGACCATTGGATTAATATTTTAAAGGAAGATGTTTTGCTTTTCCCAGTGTTCATCCTTTCCTATAAGCCAAAATGGATACATATATGGATAAAGCAAAATAAACAAATTTAAAAACTCCAGAAACAAAAGCTAGTAATACATTTGACCACATGTGATTTCATTAGACATACTTTAAAAATGAAGATGTAATCATTACAGAATAGTTTGAAAGAACAATTAAGAGTACAGCTGATCCAACAGAGACATACTACACTTAGCTTTGAAGTTAATAAGTGAATTTTTCACAACACCACAGGTCAGCATTACAGAAATTAAGTGCGTTGAAATAGCTAGCTGATATTTAGGTAAATATTTTGGCAGCTATCCTTAATGAACATCACAAACCAGCAGCTCTATAGTTTGAAGACTTAGATTAACTCAGCATACCACAACCACCTTGCACAGGATTTGAAAGTAAAAAAAAGACATAGATAAGGCTATTTCACTTGCATTTTCTAACTTACTAATAACTTGGAGTCTCAGAACCACAGAAATGGTAGATTGTATCTCAGGGTATAACCCTCAGGACAGGAATTTAAAAAAGTAAGTCCAACAGTTTAATGAACTACTGACTAACACATGCTGACAGATTCTTTTTCACATGTGACAGTAAGAAAACGGGCTCTTAGGTGGCCACACAGGACAGTGCTAGTCACATCATTGCACCTCCTCATCTGAGCCTGAGAACACACACGCCTGCATTCAAGCTTCCAAAACCCAGACAGTTCTTCATAAACTCAAGCATCTCAATACAAGCAATACGCTACAAGATAACCGTGTTCTACATTAATTATGTGAATTAGAAATCTATCACTAAACTGTTGAAATAATTTAATGTATGAGAAACAAGATGAATCAGCTCACAGAAAATGTGAATCATGTCACCTTTGGAAAAACACTGACTAATCTAATGTTTCTACTCAAGCCAGAAAAGATCCTGCTTAGGTTTATATCTTGGTGATTCATTTTGTGGAAAGAAAAATAATTGATTCTGCTCTTTCACAGAAATGCAGTATGTGCAGTGTCATCAGTACGTCAACAATTTACATTTGTTTTACTGCACAAAGGAGTTTCAAATCAATTTCAAAGGCTGTACATTTGAAAAGCAGCCAGCTGGCTATTCAGTACTTTGAATGTGGTTGCCTTTATGTTACCAAGCAAATAGAATAGACAAGTGAACATAAAGAGAATTTACAGCAGTTAATTAGCAAATGCCATTGTCCTGCTAAACAAAAATTATTCCCATATAGCTGGGTAAAAGTCTACTTAACAGACCCTCTTCATGACACTTCTTTCATAAAAGTCCATATATTTCTGTAGCCTTTTAACATATTTGTTGAAAATTTGGATTTCAGATGGCTGTCTAAATGTGTTACGACAAGCAACATAAGGCAACAAACTACCTATTTTCTTTCAAATGCTATAATAAGGCATTTGCTAAAGCCTGGCAAAATATTCAGAGTCGTGTTTTATTCTGCAAGACAAACTTATGGTACAGTGCAGCTTCATGAAAAGAAAACAATTCAAATCAGTAGACTCATGTCTGCATGGGACTACACCAAAACTAACAAAACTAATACGATGTGCCTCTTACTGCAGCTGTCTGATCTCCAGCTTTCATGATAACTTGTTTACTGCCAGCTCTGAATAATACAGAACTTTTTTATTATTATTTTTCCCTTTTCTTTTTTTCCCTTCTTGGAAAATCCCAAGTGGATGCTGCCAGGGAGCAAGCAGGCACACAATATGAGGGAAAGAAAAACAATCCCAAGGTCTACCAGCATATCATCTCTGTTCTTGCTGCTCTTCACTCATTGTAACTGACCCTGCCACTGACCTCCAGGTGCAGCAAACAGCAGTGACATGTCTGAGGGCTACCCCAGGCTGGCTTTGAATCTCTCAGAGGTTCTATCTCTGGTCACTCAGGTGCCCATACATTTTCAACACAACTAAACAGTATGTAGGATCTCAATCAGAATAATATAGAGAAATTTGAAGAAAGTATACATTTTTTAATCTTGCATTTATTGTTCATCTTGTGCATAGCGTTTGGCTTGCACTGTCCCCTATTCTCCTCTGAGTTTTCACCTCCCTCCCATAGTCCAGGGACAAACAGCACCTTCATGCTAGTCAAGACAGGAACTGATTTCTGTAATCACTTTATCCTTGACACCATATTTAAAAACCTATTCATCTGCACAGATGACTTCATTTTATAAAGGCAAGAGTACCACAAGGGGTCAGGTTTCTGGCCAAATCTGAAATTTCAATACCTGAATTAAAATCTTACATCGGAAGGCCTGGCTTTGTGATACTGAGGCTGAAGTGCTGCTGCGGCTAACAGGGATGTGGAACTATGTACGAGTCTGTTTTACCAGCTGTCCCTTCATAGGAAACAAATTTCATCGCTTGGATATGCTGACACTTGTATATCCAAATCACAACAATGAAGTTGAGAAAACCTGTGCTTTGCTGATCATATATATGATTAAAAAAAAAAATAATTTAAAAAGCATTCATAAAGCAAGTCATGAAGATGTAAGCTTGATCTCAATTGCCATCCTGTACTCAGCACGTCATCTCAAAATGTAGCTTATCTTGATTTTGGGTTTAGTTTCTTCTGAAGACCCAAAGATCATTTGAAAGATTAACATAAACACAGAATGGAGCACCTTTTTCTGATACATAAAGCTCACTTGAGAAGACTAAGGGCAATACTGCACCATATTCTAGGATGTTGGTGTTGGCTATAATAAGTATAGTCACACCAAGAACAGTGTATATGTATAAGGTGTGTGAGTTGCTGGGATGAGATGGGATGCTGCATTCACCAGTTCCTACAGCTGTTCTCAGACGGGCAGTTGTAATCTCAAAAATCTGTACCCACAGTTCACTTCTTTTCATGGCTCACGAGCAGTGGAACACGACAGGTAACACTGAAGACCTCACCATTCAACAAAGAAACCAGCCTACTTGACTGCCAAAACCCAAACTGACGGGGAGAGGAACACTGCAGAGGTTACTAGTTGAGAGCTGACAAAAAAGCTGATGAACACGAAATGGTTTCTACCTAGGTCCAGAAAAGGATGTCCAGTGTCACGTTAAACTATGTCCACATAAAGCTGGGATATATGTCAGACCCTTCATTAATCTGTCCTTTCTAGACTTAGAAAAGATAACTGAGAGTCAAAACTGCAGCAATTTTTCTGAGGCGGACCCAACATTGACTGCTAGATGTTACTATGCTCTTTCTTATTACCAATTTTGATGTAGTTTCCAATGCTCAAGTACAATTTTTTACCTTATTTTCCTCTATATTTTCTCTTGTATTATCTAGGCAGCTTGTTTCTTCCTTTCTGTTTCTCTTAATACACAAATGGTAAGATTTAAACTTCCACAGTTTGGCTAAATGACAAAAGAAGAACTTTGTCAACAGTAATAATAAAAAAAGGGGAAAAGAACAGGAAGTTTTAAAGTATTCAAGATTTCAATCAATACAATTAAATATAATCAGACTAAATTAATGCAAAATTAATATTCTATTATGCAGTATAAATGTTATTAATAACTGTTATCACGTTACTGCTGTAGTATGAACACCTAAACCAGAAACCTTCTTGCATATGAATGTTTTTTAAAAAATTAGGGCTAGTAAGTTTTACTACTCTCTCCCTTGCACCTAAAGTCCACAAAATTTAAATAATGTAGCAAATTATTTGCCGTTTTCCTAGAAAAAAAAAGTGGGAAGGAAATAAGAGATCAGCATATTTTGGCACACACATCCACAGGTTTACACAAGTGACTTGGAAAACAGCATGCGGGGTTTTTTTTTACAAATATTTAAAACAAGTATCTCAGTGAAGCCTTGCTTAGGTTCTAGATACTAAAGTTCACATTCATGACTGCTACTGCTAATTACCTCAATTAGACTAATAAAACTAAGTATATTGAAGCGGATAAGAACACAAAGTAACAAAAAGGGGGACATTAAAATACTAGTTATCCATACGTTCACTGATTTGGGAATATTAGAAAAACCCCTCAAGTTATTAAATGAATCAGTGTATTCAAGACACGTTAAAAATATGAACTTTCCAACTCCTGTGAGGGAATGCACGACATATACTAGCCCCGAATTTAAAGATGAAGTATAGACTGCAAAAGTTGAAAACCAAGAAAAAGAAAACCAAATTCATCCAAAATAAACTTCTATTTGACTTCCCTAAAAGTATATTTGGCATAACATGTACTTAAACTAATACTTAGCTTAATATATGATTATAGATATTTAATATACTTTAAAAGTATATATTTGGGTCTCTTAAATATATTACAGAATTTTCAATCCATCTAAAATGACAAAAGTATTAACTCTTGTAACGGTTTTTCAGCCAGACTGCTTCATAAAGCAGCACTTTTTTTCTTTATCTTAGAAGCTGAAGAAATTTCAGAACTGATTTTTTTCATATTTGTGGTAATGCAGTCATTTTTAATGTTTCACCACCAGCAGATTAGCAACATACAAAAATCAATCTTTAATTCCATGACAGGAAAAGAATTCTTTGTTGCTTGCATAATTGCTGTGGCTATCCTAATGGCACCACTGAGGTTGTAGGAATATAGCATCTACTGAAACAAAGGAAATGCTGTTAAAAATTTCCATTTGTTTGTTAACCCACTGTCACTGGACTATGACATCATCCTGCATTATACACAGAGTTGTTAGGAGAATCATGTGTTAAAACCAAAGACACATAAGTATAGAAAATACAGTGTTCAAGCTGAGGACTAACAGCAAAGGTCGGAGTGAAAATAGGGAAAACCTCCAAAATGGTGAGGCAGAGGAAAAACACGGAGTGAAAGAAAGTACAGGCCTGACTGAGACCACGCTAAGCTGTGAGTGGTTCTGATGATACAAGCTTGTTTAACACGAAGAACAGAAGTGCAATTCATACGCCTGAATAAGCCAGCTAATCTTGTTAGGATATGCATTCATGTAAAATTAGTCTCTGCATCTCTGTCTGAAAGAAGCGCTTAGGCCTTTTTAATTTTTATAGCCTATGGCAGTAAACGATTGTAATCATTTAACAATCAGACTCTTTGCAATTCAGATCTGTTCTTAAGGCTGCTGCGATCCACACTTCCAGCCCCACAATGGTCAAACCGAACTCATTTGTTTTGACTCCCTACGTGCCATGTTTTGCATTATCAGAATACATTTCTCTGTTAAAGCTTCCTGACAGAGATCTAACACACACATTGTGTCAGCTACAATTCTGTCCACCGCAGAAAAAAGCCAGATAAACTGTGGCAACGTAGAAAGCCTGCTGCCTCAAGTCGCAACGTGATCACATAATTATTGAGCGCATTCTCCTGACCTTTCTATTGCTAGTTCAGGGCCTTGTCTTTTGATTATTCAATGATTCAGTTATAAAAGACTTCAGTACCAATTACATATTTTAAATAAAAACATTTATTCAAGGGCAGAGCATGTCACAGTAACTTAAAATAAAGTCTGACTGGGGAATCTAAGTGTTTATTATCACAGTAGCTATGCTGCTGGGCTTTTGTAGATTATCTGGCCCATGAGATTTCAGCAATGGGATGGGAAAAAGTGAGCAGCTGAGTAAGCAAAAGCTTCCTTAAGTTTTCACAGAATTTAAAACTAACCATACCAAAACAAACTAAAACCTTGCAAATTTCTATTAAATTAGGTTAATTCGCATGCTTGCAAGATATGAAATAAATTCGCCATTAGAACAGCGAATATTTCCTAACAGGAATAAAACAAATTATCAATAGAAATCTGCATTACTCCACAGAGCTCTTTCGTATGTTCACTGTGGATACCAAGATACAGTTAAGTAGGATATGCAGGTGATGTTGCTACTAATTTAAGGGAGACAGTTAATTACAATGTTAATCCTCATTCATGTTTCAAAGGGACAAAATTTTCTTAACTGATACACAATCTCTTGTGGATCAGTCCCTCCCAGAACGAAGGAGAGATGGATGTCTCCCACTATTGACTCCAATGGAAACTCAGGACAACCTACATCCAACAGTAGGTGATGAAAGGATTCCTCAGTGAAGCCGTGAGAGGTCAGTATTTCAACACAACATAGTGATATGAATTGTTCACCGAATACCTACACTTCCTACATCTACCTGCGCTGTACCAAACCGTGCTTTTTTATCCTCTACCTGACTTGTGTAGGCAGACGCAAAGCATCTTTGCCAACCTGTGCCAACATCACTCAACTACCACCTTAAAGATCTGGTCAGAGAGAAGTGACACAAACTTCATGTCCCCTAAATCCAAATGACCATCCACAGCTACGTTTTCCACGTACAACAATTCAGTTTGGTGGTTGTCTTCAGTCTGCTCTTGAACTTTTGACTCTTTCCTGTTGTTTGTTCAGGAAAATGTTAACAAATGTAAAATTGCTGCAGTGAGAGAGGAAGAGAGAATAAAACGGAGGCTCCAAACATTTAGAAAATCTGACTAGATAGCAAATGGATGTATGATCAATAACAGAGAGAGAGAGAGGGAAACACATTATACAAACACATTGAGAAATATTCCAGATGTCAGCAACACTAAGCTTCAGACGTCAGATAACAAATGCAAGAGTACACTCATGTTTTGATGTTCAGCTCTACTTTAGGTGGAAAGCTGTTAATATTCTCTTTTAACCAAATAATATTTGCTAATACAAATTTGAATACTTTGGGTTTTCTATGGTGTTTTGCTAGTGACACAGAAAGCTAGCTACATTAAGAATGGCTGTGTCCTCACAAGTACTTATTCCTGAAGGTAAAATTGAGCTGAATGGGGCATAATTTTATATTTGCACACTTCACTTTACAAAAATATATATTACTTACAAGGCTTGTATTTCCTTTTAGATATCTCTTTCAAAATCTTAGGTGATAATGTCTTTTAGCTAGAAAAGAAAATGAATCTATAGAATTGTCATTCTAATGTTTTATAGAAGCAGAATTCAATAGATCATATAGTCAAAACAGTTTCACAGAAAAGGCCAAGCTGTTAAATCAGATGACTATTAAAAAAGGACAGGTGAAATTAATGACAAGCACTGTACAATATTTTGGTAATAGAACCCGGTGAATTCATATAGCAACCTGAATATTTCCAAAATACATTATGCCAGTTTACGCAGAAGTTTGACTTAATTCCAGACTCCTCTTGATCTTTCAGAGAAATAACGGATGTCCTAGATGAATAAGCAAAAGGATGTCCTAGAACCTTGATTAATGCAAGGAAAACACAGCGGTAAGAAAACTATCTGTGATGGCTTTGATGCTGACAATGCCTTTCAGCAAAAGACTACCAAGACCACTAAGGAAATGCAGGCTAAAACCAATTCACAGCATTTGAAGCCCCAAAGTAAACCAGATTATAATGTCTCTAGCATTTTTAGCATGCAATTCCATTAAAAAGAGATTAAGAATTTTTGTTTATACTAATGGAAAGTACCTCAGGTAAAACACGAAGCTTCTACCCCATTCCAAGTCCTCCTTACTTATTGCAAGTGAAAATCCTATAAGCATGTAAGTCATTGCCATGCATGCTGTGAAAAAAGACCTGCTTTGCTACTTTCAGGAATATTTATTCTAGCAAAAACTACAATATCCTTTATGATTAAGATCCTGCTACTTGGACAGAATAAAAAGTATAAGATAAATTACATTAAAGCAGAACTAATGAAATTTTGATTCCCTTTGATTTGTGGGTTTGTCCCCTGATTCTTCACCTTCCTTCACTCATAAGGATATCATGTTCCCTAGGGCCCTCTTTGTCAGTCCTGCTGTGCGTAGGGATGGGTTATTGAACATATGCACAGCGAGATTTGTCAATTACTGACAAACACGACACATGTAGGTGTGCTGTTCCCTCCCTCAGTGAGAGAACTAAGATGGGTCTCTGTCCTCTATCCATCCTTTAATTTTCCTGACATTTGTTCAAGTCAGTTATCTTTGTGATTTCTCAGTTTTTGTCCAAAAAGCATGACATTGACCAATGGATTACAAAATTTGGGAGGATATAGATGACAGAAAGATGCCAGACAAGCTCCGGTTCCTTAGGCAAACATTCGTGAAAACGTTCTCTGAAGTCATATATGAGACAATATTCCTTGAAGTGCTCATCGTTGGTCTCACGGTTCAGCAGCGATATCCCAGAGCTGGTTCATCAAGAGAGACAGGAAACCCCATGAAGTTTGAGACTGGCACGGACAGCCTGAATCACGATACCAGCTCACGTCTGCTGAACAGCAAAGGTCTGAACTGACAGACACTGACCTCTACCTCTGCTGTGTTGCTGGAAGCTACGAGACAGCTGGAACAGTCTATTGGCATATAAAGGCCTCTCAGTACAAATCAGATGTTTTGTGCAAAAAGCGCACTTTTTGGCACTCATTATGAATGGAAATGTCTCTGCCTGTATCTCTGCTACACGTGTGTACTACAGAACACCTATGGAACGCACTGAATGGAAACCTCCATTCAATATGTTTGCTATTAACGTTTGATATTTAAAATGTGAAATACATTCACCCAACAATTTGTGTTCTTATCTTACTGGCATTTGTTTCTCCAAAGCAGTACAATTTCTTATGGTTTTGCTTTAACCATATGAAAACCCAGTATCCTAGACTTTCTGCCACCAGCATTCTTCCGCCTATCTGGGTTTATCAAAGAATGCAAGCTGGTAGTAATATTCCACATATGTTCACTTTGTATAATCCTCAAAAAACAAAGGAGCTCAGATCTGCAAACAAAGTGAATGTAATTCTTGCATAGATAATTTGCACATTTCCTCTTCTGTGGGTCGTAGGAGGGAACACTGGCTTTGCTCACAGACTTTTGACAATCTTCAGCAAAATCTGAATCATAATCTCATACTTTTTTTTTTTTTTTTTGGTATATTTAAAGCCTACTTGTGAAACATTACAACTACAGGAAATAGGAAAAGCAATATTCCCAATGCAAGATATACAGATTTACAGTGATATATAAATCCTCAGTTTTTCTCCACCTGAGACAATAGAACTGCATTCACGGATAAGCTGACATACTGTGTATCTAAATCTCTATACTGCATATCTGTCTCTAAAAACAAGAGGTACTGTGTTGTTCTGTCTCAAAACACATGAAATGCACGGTACATAAATGAAAGGCGATGATTTACATTTATAACATTACTAATGAAAAATAAATACGTGGCAGAATCATTCTAGTGCAGTTACGGTTACCCAAATAGACGCTGTGGTGACTAAAAGAACAGCAGCACAGAGAGAGCCACGTTAGCATATGCCAGTTGGGGAGGGACACAAGAGAGGTGAGAGTGCACCTGTGTGAGCATGAAAGAATTGGCAGCGCATCCTGGCTGCGAGTGAACATCATCTGATTCCTGGAAAATAGAACTGTGTAGGTTTGCTTTACCTAACATTGAGCAAAAAATGGTCACTGCCTCTACAAGAATTCAACCAGTGTATAAAATATAACTCTCAGCCTCCATGAAAAAAATAGTGAAAGTGAGTATTTAGCTATGACCACAGAAAACACATCAACAAGTTTTCAAATAAAATACATTGAAAAAAATTGCCCCTTTGTATAATATAAGAAATGCGAATCATGAGTTTGGAAAAAAAAAATAAAAATCAAAGCTACATAATTGAAAATAATCATTTTATCCTAGCAGATGGCCAGGTGGCAATATAATGCTTTGTTAACTTTGTAGCAAGGGCATAAAACATTTTTGCCTTTCTAATCACCTGAAAAATACAACCCTCCCCAAAATCTATGAGCTATTTGTAGATCAGTGCTCATCTGCTGGGTAGAACTGTTGTTATTCATACACCTCTTATTAAGGTAGATTTTATGAAACTTGGACGATGACATTTCATCTACTAAAGGTACAAAGAGTATTGTAACAGTTATTGGCCTGCCTAACAATGAATAATGCGACCATTTTCAATGATGTCAGTGTTGTTTTTATAGTGTTGTCATCTAAAGTACGTCTGGTATGGATGCAAAAGGTGATGAGGACAGTAGTCCAGATAACGGGGCAGAATCCAACTCTCACTGAAGTCATAAATTGATTTTAATTAATTTTTGACCAAAAGTGTTATATATAATTCTCTGTGCTACAAAAAACAAACAAACAAACAAACAAAAACCCAACAACAAAAAAAAAAACACTCAAAAAACCTTGGTACTGTTGTGGAAAATTGATACAAGAAACTGAATAAAGGGACACGAACACTGATTGTAAAGCAAATTCACTGGGAACTCTAGATAAATACCTCTGCTGCCTTCAATACATCCCATTTTCATAGTAAATGGTTTTCAGTGATATCAAGATTTGAAGGTTTAAACACTGTGTATCCAAAACTACTCATTTTTAAGAGACACAACCCAAAATACTATCTGACACCGATTAAGGCTATTTCTCTATACTAAAAGAAAAACATCAATTAGTACTAAACATAAAATGCTAAGTACATCAAAGTATCTGAAAGTTTTGAAATATGTGACAAATACTCATAGATTTCATTCTAAAGGTTTAAAATCAGAACAAACACATGCCAAAAGCAATAAGTAGCAGCACAAAATATCGCTTCAGGTATTAAAATGCCTGCTTCACTGGTCACTTTCATTCACACTCTTTTCAAAACACCATGCTATGAAAAAACAAGGAGATCAACAAGGTGCGCTGTAGAAACCTTCTGAACCTCTGCATCACTGGATAGAAGTTCTCACAGAAACCAAAAAAACCCCAACAACTTAAAGCAAGTCCACTGATTATTGCTGCCTGTTTTTTTTTTTTTGTGTAATCTACAATAAAATTCAACATATAAAGGCTGGGAATAACGCTAATTAAATAAAATATATAGGGTGTGTATGGTTATAGTTTTAAAATGAAATTAACTGAAATTAACTATGAAGACTTTTTATATTTTTTTAGTCATACTGATGAATAAAATTATTCCACAGTAGCAGAATTTGCCACAGAACTTATTCCCTTCCATAAAGTTGCATTTCAGACCAGTTCTCCCAAAATTCATTAAAAAAAGGATAAGAAAACACACAAAAGATGAACGAAATATTAAGAGAACTAAAGTAGCAAATGGCAACTTTAACAACCGGTATGACTGAGGAGCTAACTCTGAAGCTATAGAACATTTACTGGATACAGTATGCAGCAAAATGGAATCATCCTTGATCCTGAATTCAGAATACAACCTGATTTTGGATATTAGTACTCTTTTCCAAGAAAAACCCATGAGCATATGGAACAGAGAGATTTTCTCTTTCTCTAAAAACATAATTCTAAGGGTGAGGGTGTAAAAGAGTGAACACTGCAGGTCTCCATTTACATCACCCAACATAGCCAAGTAACACCCCCAAGAACCAAGTTCCTATCCCAGAGGCACAAACTGAAAGTTGTATGATTATTTACTGCTATTTTGTCCTCCCTTCAGCCTGCTCCTTTTGCAGTGTCTTTTCTGGTGGGTGAAGGGCTTATTTTGTGGGGGTGTTTTTAAAGATAGAATACCCATATATGTATATACAGGCAGAGATATAGAGGTAAGCAGCTATGATGCATCGCATTGTGCCACACCACGGCAGTTAAGATGCATAACTTGCATCACATATTACTCTCAGTTTATGTTACTTCCTATAATATAGAGGAATTCCGATGCCATAATTTTATGAATCTAAATCAAGTTCCAGGCCTCAGTGGAAAGGCGTGCTACTCCAGAGGGCAATGCAAGCCTCCTGCCAGCCTCAGCTGGCCCTTTACTTTGGCAAATGCACTCTTTCTATGTGCAGGACAGTCAACCAACACACCATGATGACAGAAATTTATACATTCAAGCAGCTTAAACTGCAGAAGTGAATCACTGTGGAAAAAAAATACATAGGTAAGGACTTATAAATTCGTCCCCAACATCAAACAAAATAATAGGATAAGAGTGTTTGGCATCTGGTACTCCTCCAGAAAATGCATTGACTTGAAAGAAACAATCTTAACTTGCTAGCTGTGTCTGAAATTCATGTTAAGACACTGCAAGTTGTTTTTTCTTATTTAAGCCATTTATTACAGTTTGCATTTCCAATTTCTGCATTGCTTCACATTCTGCTGTATACGTACCACTAATGAGGAGACAACTTTTTAAATTAAAAGCATTAATAAAATGCTGCTTGTAGATATTTTTAAATTAAAAAAATGTCAAATGTAAATAACCATCTGGGGATCTGAACAGTTATTCCTTTTATTTTAGAAAGCTTCCAGCAAATGAACTATTTCTGGAGGATTAAGGGTATAACCCTCTACCGGTGCACAATACTTTATGATGTTTGTACTATATTGATACCTGATACCTTTTTTTATATTATATACTTTTAAGCCATTCACACCCATTTTATAACAGAATCACACCCACCTGATGGAAATTGTCCAATTATTGCATAGCATAAATGAAACTCAGAAATACCATTCCTTGTGGTCATACTCAACCCTTAGGCTGATCCCTGTGGATAAGGAGACCCCTAAATGTCCATATCCAAATTTAGAGATGTTTAGAGTCCTCAGTTTCCCACTTCCCTTCCTACATGGGCCGTGGATAGAGAGGCAAGCTCCATCCTGGCACAAGACAATATTATACTGCTGCATTCTCTTCTTCTTTACACCAAGATCCACTGTCCCTTCTGTACTCTTAAACCTTTAGTATGGTGATTTTGACAGTCAAGAGGTAGTTTAATCTTTAATGATTATTATGTACCAGCAACACACTCAGGCAAGAGCAGCACTTTCTCTAAAGAGTCATCAGTCTAGAGAAATCATTTTGACAATTGAGTTCAAGTATAACAGCCAAAAGGCAGAGGCCTAACCTTTTAGAAGTGCCAATTTTAACAAAAACACAACACAGCTGAGATGTGTTTCATAAGAGCGTATTCAAGTACTAACAAAAGAGAAAAGACAACTAAGGAAGAATAACAGAAGGGAGGAACTGATGTATGAAATGCAAGAGGGAATGAGAACAAAAGAAAAAATCAAAGACAATAGCTATACAATCAAAATCAGTAAAAGGGAAGAGAGATATAAGATGAATTAATATGCTTATTACAACTTCTTCCCATATTTTGTGCCAGAGACGAATACTATAGGAAAATGAATATAACTGAACAAATCTGTCACTTACATGGAGAGTCTTCTCATGAAAAAGCTTTGCCATAGCTAACTTTTTCTTCTGGAAGCTCTCTGAATAAATGGCAGATAGAGTGGGCATTGTATATTTGTATAACAAACTACTAGGTGATTACACCAGTGGCCAAAGGAAGAGCTATGGATGTCATCTGTCTAGACTTCTTCTTTGACAGTCCCCCACAATATTCATCCCTCTAAACTAGAGAGATACGGATTTGATAAGTAGACTGTTCAGTGGATGAGGAACTGGTTGTATGGTCATATGCAGAGGGTAGTGGTCAGCGGCTCGATGTCCAGATAGAGATTGGTGACAAGTGGTATCCCTCAGGGGTCAGTATTTGGGACCATTTAATATCTTCATCAGTGACACAGGAGGACTGCGGGCACCCTCAGTGAGTTTGTGGATGACACCAAGCTGAGCGGTGCAGTTGACACACCTGAGGGACTGGGTGCCATCCGGAGGCACCTGGACAAGCTCAAGAAATGGGCCTGTATGAACCTCATGAGGCTCAACAAGGCCAAGTGCAGGGTTGTGCACCTGGGTCAGGGCAACCCTTGGTATCAATACAGGCTGGGCAATGAAGGGGTGGAGAGCAGACCTGCCGAGAAGGACTTGGAGGTACCAACGGATGAGAAGCTGGATACAAGCTTCAAATATTTACAAATAAAGCAGTATTTCTAGAGAATGCCAATATTATTTTGGGAAAAACATATATAGTTCAAAATTCATACTATTCCTCTTTTATCACAGCAGCAACCTTCAGGGTAAGTGTAAGGACTCTGAGGGCACTGAGACGTCTTAATTGCCATGACCTGTCTACTGGATGGATTGGGACCCACTTTTCAGCCTTGTCTCCAGCTCTATGCCACTTTTCACTTGACCAGACTCCTTGGATGGCTCCTGGATTTGGCTTACTGCCAGGGCCATCAATGGACTCCATTTCCACCACCTTGCTCTGTCCACAGTGGGGTCACCCTCAGTTCCCCTTCCCATAAGGTATTTATGGCTCCTCAGCAGTAAATCAGCGAGCAACTGTTCTTAATTTGATTGTGCCAATTCGTTTTTTCAGGAACACTCTTCATTCCAGCCTTCAGATAAGCCCCAGTTGTGCCTAACTAGCTGTCAAAGGCATCTCCCATGAAGCAATAAACACTGAACAGATAGTGCCAGAACGATGCACAGGTGTAAATATTACTGACACAATCACCATAATAAACATCCCCAGGTACCTCTAACCTTTTTCTTTGAATGTCTAACTGATTAGCCACACCAAACTCAGAACGACCATCCTCAGCCTGTTTTTACCTTCAAGGCTGCTACTTCTGTTTCAGGAGAACTTGTATGTGCCAAAGCTTGCTACAGTAAAGCACATCCCTTTAGTCACACACAGGTAATACAATTAATGGTGTACGTTTAAGCATGATCAAAACAGAATTACAGCTTTTTCTTTTTCAGAGAATGATATTTGATACTAATACCTTGGAAGGACAATAAATGTGGATTTTTTAAGAACTGCTTTTTAGCATTATTTTTTATTTATTAAAATATTAAATCCAGATAGAACACCCCTCCATTAGGGATGAGTTTCCATGTCGAATAAAAGTATGATTAGAAGCTCCCTGAGACACTAGAAAGATATATTATTTTCCTTATCTAACCAGCAGGTCCCAGTGTATACAGCTACACAATCTCTTCAGAGACTTGTACTAAGTATGCTGGCCTCACACACATATAACAATGACCTGCCGCAAGACATGATTGTACTTGAATTTCCAAGAGTTACTCCTTCCTTGTTATCACATGCACCAGTCATTCAACATCAAAGGCACCTTCACTTCAGATTCAACAAACATTTATCTTGAAGAAGAAACTCTACAAGTACGTTAATGAGACGTATTAAATATGCTCAACAGCCAAAACGGGAATGAAACTCTCCAGAACTTCAGAACTTTATTCATTATTATCAAAAGCACTTAAGCACCTCTTGACAAACTTTTATGTGAGTATGGGGGGGCAGAGTCACAGTGTAATTTTTTTGAGTCAATACATTATTCTAATTTAATCAGACAAAAAAAACCCACTTATCATTTGATTCACTATCCTTCATAAACAATTTTACTTTCTTACCTTTTCCCTTTGTTCACTTAATTACTGGATTGTTTTAAAAATGTATGAAGATCAAAAGCTGATTTTATGGTACTTTGAGGTGTGAAAATCAAAGACAATTGTAAATAAAAGATGATTAAAAATACAGCTTTTTGCCCTCCAAAAATAAAAAAAAATATTTTTAGAATATGTTTTTTTTCCCTGCCTAAAATAAAATTAGCGTGTGGAAATGGTATGAACTGCAAACTGTAATGGATTCTTCAAAGCAGTCTCACCCAGCTGGTGTAAAGCATAGCCGAGCGAGGTACGGGACAGCTAAAATGCAAAGTCTCCATGCACATTTTACCATGTTGCAGCACTTGTGTATCTAAACGTTCTTCAAAGGTTAGAAGGCTTATACACAGTATCATAATATCACAATATCTTAACACCATCAGGATTAGAGCCAATCAAATAATTTTAAAGGTCAAAGTTTTAACCCCATTAAATCAATAGGAAATCTGATGATAGCTCCTATAGGATTTCCCTTCTAGCAATTTTATCTATTTAAAATTTTAGTCTGCCTTCTGGGACAACTAGAACAGGCACTAAATGTAGGTGCAGTTGTGTCTGCATATTCCTTATTTGCTCATTAGACATTTGTGTTTTGTTATTGCAGTAAATTAGAGAGAGACATACACTTTCTATTCAGGCTACCTCATCCCACAAGGCAGAACTAACTGGCAATAACTAATACTTTATTCAGAAGATTGCTTACCAATAGTTTGAAAATCTTTATTGTATCTGATTTCTTTATGCCAATAATAAGAGGGCACTGAGGTGTAGATAAAGCTAGCTCTTACCATGAACTTTGGGGAAAAATCTGCCCCGAGGAAAATAATAAAGAGTTTTCATACAGAAACTAAAGTGTGAACCAAGTCAATTTTCTTAATCCAAAATTTAAAAAATGCAATTCATTTTCTACAAATGCCACTATCAGATCTTTTACAGAAACTTCAGCTTCAAGTAGGTCCTTCAGCTGGTGAGTAGCAGCCTAATAAATGCTGCTTTGGACATAAATTACATCCCATACTAATGGCGGGTCAAGTCCCTTTGAGGGACTAAGGAGATGAATTTCTGATCAGAGAAACATTTTGTAAACACTCTACTTTCCCACCTGGAGGACACTGAGCAAAATAGTATGAAAGTGCTGCATGACAACGAGTTGCCTGAGGTCTCTGTCCATTATGGGGAGAAAAACAAAGCTGGTATTTTCAGGCAGATATATCCTGCAGCTCATGCTGGAAAGAATCAACAAGAGAAGAAAGGAAAAAAAACCCAAACATACAATACCTCCTTTGCTATTGGAATTCAAATTCCCAGAAACTATGAATATCTGTACTGGATGTAGGAACGCTGCAGAACTGAGCAGCAAATAGGCACTTATAGAGCTTAAGAGTCAGAAGCCAATGAAAAAGGGAAGCCAATGCTTAAGCAAGTGGCAGAAATAGCATCAAGTAAAATATTTGGATTAGAGAAAAATCCTTCAAAGACAGTGAAAACTTTCCAAAATTATATGAGACTGACCTGAGTGAGATGCTAGCAAAGTAGAGGGATATAAACTCTTCTTTGTAAGCCTTAGCTATGAATGAGAATTTTATACGGGTTGACAGTGAATTTTTGACTGTATCTATTACTAGAAAAACCTATTTACTGCTGGGATGCTAGACTATATTTTTAAATATCCCATCTTGCTAGCAATCCAGCTAAATCACCTTATTTCTTTATGTTAGAAATATATACTTACTCGCCTTTTCCATCAAAAAAGTTTAACCTAAGTGAAGCTGCTTACCTTCCTCTAAAAGTGAGATTTTTTCAGCCTGCAGATAAATATCTTTGTCAAAAAAGACATTCATTAACAGCTTCTATGCCATAGCATTACTTCCAATTAATAACAGCCTTGTAAGTAGAGATACAAAAGCCAAACTAAAAAGCAAATTGTAGGTATTTTATTCATTTGCTATTTGCATGCATTTCAATTGGTAAAACAATTTAAAACAATTTAATAAAGCTATAATTTAGCTTGTGTCACACTGCTTTTTACTGAAAATCACTTTTTAGTCCCAACATGGAAAATCTCAGCACATACGTGAACAATAAAGATGTCCCAAACACTATACTTCAACAACACAACCATCCTAAATTAAGACTATATTCATTTTAATCAGAATTTACAATTCAAAGCACATTTTCTCAGATCATGTGATTTTATGTAATTTGGATCAATGATTCAAGATAAAAGGAAGCCAAAAGTTTTATGTAAATTATTAATTATATAAAGGAAAAAAAGTATGCTTAAAGTATGTTATCTTCATGTTAGCAAACAAAAAGTCATTCTGAAAGTAGTGGAAATATATTGTCCATCTGCAGGATAGAGAAATCATCTGTCGTAGGATACAGGAAAGCAAGAAGAGTGAGTCATGAAGATGCAGTATTCTACCTTTTATATTAATTCTGTAAGCACTACGCAGTGCTGTTGTAAAAAAACATGCATGTATATTTTAAAACACTGGTGAAACTGGTTCAGCTAAAGGAGAACAAAAATAATTGCAAAAACATGTATTAAAGAATAAATTGCTTGCCACTCTTATGTAGGGGCCAGTAGAACTGTACAATGAAAGGGATGTTGGGTCCAGAACAATTAATCCAGCTCCAATCATGAACTCAAAAAATACAAGTAAAAAAAAAAAATAAATTGCAGGGTGGCTCAGTCAGTTGGATGGACATCAGGGATATGAACTTAAATGGTATAAAATGTAAGGGGATAGTTTTGACCCTAATTTTCTAGTAGCTGAGATTTCACAAGTTTTAGCCATTGTACATGACAGCAATAACATCAAAGGCTGCATTTATGCATATGAGATTTATCAAGAAAGCTGCCACTTAAAAGTCTTTTCAGTGGAAAAACAACTGAACTAGATAATTATTTGCCTTTAATGTCCTTTGGGACACAGTTTTGCAATGAAAGTATGAATATCAAATGCATGTAGATTTTAAAATAGTCTTTAATGAGGAAGTGCAGGTACTATTACAGCATTATTACAGATATACGTTGCTTTAATTTCATAACATCTAGCAGTAGACAGTCAAAGATAAGCTGTGGATCCCTGGAACTGTTCAAGGTCAGGCTGGACAGGGCTTTCAGCATCCTGCTGTAGTGAAAGATGTCCCTGCCCATGGCATCAGGGCTTGAACAAGATGATCTTTAAAGGTCTGTCCAACCCAAACCATTCTATGACTCTATGACAAATAAAAATTCTACTGCCATGTACAAAATAACTGATATGTACAAAATACCTTTCCCTGACTTCAGCATGAAGTGAGGGTTTTTTTAATTATAAGATCTTATAGGCACAAAAGACCTGGGAAAACTGCCACAAGACCAGCCACCCCCCTGAAAAGACATCTGTGTCTTCTAATTTCTGTCTCTTATTTGCCTACCCCACTCTTAAAGGCTTTAAATGAGAGTCTCTGGAAACTCTAAGAAAATCTATTCCAGAGCTACACTACCCTAACATTACACTTTATTATTTTTCATTGCGTCACCTGAATGCTCTTTGTTGCATCATAGGCGCCTCACTTGTGCCTTCTACAACAAATACAGCAAATGCATTATTCCATTCTCTACCTTCAAGGCTGTTATCACATCTCTCTGTGTTCTTCTTTTACACTCTACAACTAATGACAGTCATACTTTTGAGTTGCTCTCCTCTCAACATTTCAAATTTCCATACACTTTTTGAACTGGGATGTCAAAACTCGATGTGATGCTCCAGTTAAGGCCACAGTCGGTAGCGCAAGTATTAGATGCCTTAGAGTTACTACTTCTACCAATACGAGTCAGTAATATATTCCTTTTTTCGTAACTAGGTTGTTGTTGACTTACATTGACTTGTAAACTTTTCTAAGCCATCGATCAGAATTGTAGCACAGTCAGCTTTTTCCTCATGCTGTTTCTGTGAAGATGATTATTTCTACCAGGTAAAAAGCCTGCATTCATCAGTATGGATATACTCTCCAATTTGTAAAGATGATTTGGAATTCTAATCCTGCCTGCAACACACTTGCGACCCAGCTTCTAGAACCTGCAAATTGAATAGATGTATTCTTTAACTGCATAACTCAGGTCATTAATAAAAACACTGAGGGGTTCCCAGGCTAGGCCAAATCTTTGAAGTTTACCCATAGTTAATGCAGTTGACTACAGTCAACGTGCATCTGTTTTACTGATGATGAATATCTAAGTATACTTTTCTGACCAGTTTTGCACCTACTCCAGAGCTATGGAATCACGACAATGCAGCCCTGCCCTACCTATCGAAGTATCATGTGACTGACTTTTTAAAGCCTTTATAATACCAAACTGCAGGCATCAGATGCTTTCACCTCCATTCAAAAGGACTTGTATCCTACCCTGGAAGAAAAGCATATTCTTTTCTTGTGATTTGGTTAATAAAAAAACGTGTAGGCTTTTAATCTTTTCTTTCCACAGGTGCTTACCAACAGCTTAGTTTTTTGCCGAAGGATGTTTCTGGGAATTTACTGACCACAATTCTCTGGCTCCTCTTTTCCTCCCTTTCTACCAAAATGATTTATGTTCATTGTTTTCCATGAGCTTACAGTATACTGGATGCTCTAATCAGAGGTGAAACTTGGACATTTCACGCATGGTTGATTTAGTCATTAACAACATCAACAATATGGACTTGCTTTCCATGTGAATGACAAAGAGGACAAGTTCAGGAATATTACTAATGGACACTGTTAAGGTATTAAGTTGGAATGTGGTGTGCCTAATACTTGCATGTGGGTCACATACACATGGGCATGATATTTTTCTAACATGCTCCCACAGTTCTGGAAATATTATTCCTTAACTTCCTGAAGGCATAAATTACTATGCTAGGTAAAAAGCAGCGCAGAAGCAGTTTTGTACATCATTAACACACTCATAAAGCATAAAATGCTAAGAAATGGGTGATTGGTTTTAATTAAGCTGAAACCGAGACACATGAGATATTTCTTACTTTCCTAACATATATTAACAAATATTGAAACACGTATTAAATACAACATATTAAAATAACAGGTTATTTCACAACATGTTTGTAGCTCTGATTAGTAGCTACGCACCCAGAGAAAACTTAAGAGAGCAATCCAGTGTCCACGTCAAATCTTTTCCTGCCTAAATGTACAGATGCCTAAATAAATTGCCTAGGGAAAAAGAGTATAATTAAGGAGTAAAGCAAAACAGTCATGAGAATTGGTTCCCCCAATTAATAGCAACAGCACCTTTAATGAAAAGCATCTAAAGAAGACCTGTACAAGCAACTCCATTCTTCAGGCAGTGAAGCAATTTGCACAAGGACATCTATAACACCAGTAACCTAATAACTGTCTTCCAAACCCAAACTTCTCCTGACTGGGACATGCTATTCCCTGCCTGCCTCATCCAGTAGTATTTCTGCTCGTATCTACACAAGTATAAGACAAAGAAACTACAGCTAGTTAGATACGATAAATCTAATTAACTGGGATTTTCAGAATGTAGAGCAGAGAAAAATCAAAAAAGCTCAAGCTACAGGGTTCATTGTGGTTTCATTTTCATTAATTACACATGGGTCAATTGATTCTTAAAGCAGTCTAGACTAATTTACTGATGTTACAATTTAACTGCCATGGTACACACATTCCAATAAATTCCAACCAAAATATCAAATCATATTCTGTTTTCCAGAAATTACTTGTGTATAAATTGAACAGCATGGATAAAAATAATGGCCTGTTCAAATATTCATATTCCCTATAGTACTTTTGCTACTATACAACTGTCCTAAAATAACATTACATTAATTTTAATTAAATTTTGCATTTCAAAGCATTTTTTCCACACATAGTATGTTTTTATGCAACTTCTGTCAATACTTGAAGATAAAAGGAAAGCCAAAGGTTATATGTTAATTATTAATTATCTGCTGAAAATGAATGTAATAAGATTAGTTTATATCAGGTCACACTAACTCTCAACTATTGTTTGTGAACTGTTGGAGCAATAAAAACTGTAACTCCAGGAAGGATAAACATTGCATCATAATGTCCTTGAGAAGCATAACTACTCTACTTTTTTGCAGACTTTGTTGTACGTTGCTGTTTTCTTCTAAAGGTTTTGGGGTGTTTTTCCAGCCCAAGTTTCCACTGCTACTTTGTATTTGCAGGTTCCTCAAGAAATAAGAATACATATGCAAATTTTGTCACCATCAACCTACTATTACTTCCTTCTGACCACAGAAGGAGGGGAAGAAGACTAGAAGGTGCCCAGATGACCTACACAGCCACAATTTTCTCAGAGGAACGACACCAAGCAATGTTTGTATGTACAAATACCTACAGAAAGAGAAGTTCTCCGTGGAGTTTGATGATAGCAACAATGCTGACATTCACGGCACAGAACACTGAGAGACTAAAACAGTTAATAGAGCAGACACTGAAAAATTAAGTTGGTGAAATCACTTCCAGTTGCACTGATCACTGGATTCACTTTCCACTGCAAATACTAAAGCTCTGACCTTAGCAGGCAGTCACCCACATATAAGGAACTTGGACTTCTTCAAAATGTTTTGTTAAAGATAGAATAATTGTGTATATTATCAACCCTAACTTTAGAGAAGATAGTTAATATGGTTGTTTTTGAAGGCATGTCCTAGTCTGGTGATATCCTGAGCAAAGTGAAACACAAACACTTTGTTATAGATTCATGCATGATATTAATCCCTTTCACTGCAACCCAATTGCACGCATACAGAAATGTATCTAAAAATCAGCTAGGGGGAAAAAAAAAAAAAAAAAAAAAAAAAAGATGTATTTGCAAGGAGAAGTTGGACATTTGTGAAAGCAGATATTTGGGAAAGAACATCAATCATATTGACACCAGCTGTCTGCCAACAAGTAGAAAATGTTCCATACATTACAAGCAACTAAAATTCTTACTACTGTGATTTACTATAATTTTTCAAAGACATTATTAACATTCAACTGTAAACAGAATTTTAGGTGGAAAGTAGGAGCAGAATAAGAAGAACATCTTCCAGGCTTGGGCTTTGAATTGCTTTATGTATCCCGTGTTACAGGTGACTCACTCGGGCCAAAGTTATCCACCCAGTGCCACCAAAATCACTCCCAACTCTGAGAAAAGCTGGAGTTGCTAAAAATGAATATTTGAATTTCACTTAAAGAGCTTTTATTGTGAAGCCTGAAACCTTTTCATTCTCTCTTCATAGCAGAGTTCTTCCAAGTTTCTAAGCATTTTTGGTTTTCTGCCGTTTGTGCCTAAATCCATTCATTTCTTTCTCACAGGGCTTTGGGGAGTGGGAGGTTTGTTTGTGTTTTAACAGGGAACAAAAAATTGACACTCTACTGCTAACAGAGAGAAAATCCAAACATGAAGAAGAGTCTTACCACTTTGGGCCAATATTCAACACCTGCTCTTTTGTTGGTTTTTTTTAAGAGACAAAAACGAATCCTCTATTTTGGTGCAATCCTCTTTATTTACAAAGAACACATTCACCATCCTGATTCCTTTAACACTGGGGAAACAAATCCAAGTGACTTTTCTCCTTAGCATTCAAAAGAAGTTATCTGGCTTCTTCCCAGGGCCCCACTAACGATTGCCTTTCTCACTGTCAGCTGCTTTTTGCTGACAGGTAGTTTGCTAAAAATTCTCCTAATGCTCTTCTGTTTACTACTAGTCCCATGGAAACCTCTCCGAGCTCAAAGGCTCCTTAGGCTCTGCAAAGTGGCCAGTTGCCTCAGGCAGGTTTTTTCATTTTGGCCAGTTCCCTCTTTCTCTTCAATAACCTTAATTTTACCCTCCTGTTAGCTTGAAAGCTTAACCTAGTACACTTGCAAGCTTTAACCAGGCCTGTGACATATTAAGAAATCTAAACTTTCATAATAAATTCTAAGAACAGAATACCACAACTATTGATTTTAAAGTACTGTTATTGTCAATAATTACATCCAAGCTTCCTTCTATGCATACACCAATAAATCATATATAATTAAATTAATTTGTTTTGATTACTGCCTTTTGGGATACTTCAGGCTAACTACACTATGCAAATGTAAGAAGGAACTTTGTCATAACATTAAGAAAAGCAAAAAATTTTCTTCTCACAGTCACATCTAGATATAATTACATCTACTTAGTTTATGTTTTCCCTCATTTATCTGTTTGGGTTTTTTTTTAATAGAGAAGTAGCCCCCAATTTACCTTGCAAAAATCTATTGTCATCTGTTATCTTCTTTACTTTTTGAATTTTTGTGTGATGGCGAAACAGACTGACCTGTTAGCAAGCTTTCATGTATGCCCTGTGTTAGCTAAAAGTGAGCATTTTATCTGAACACACATCCCCTGATTTCCAGTGTGTTTTACATGTAATTGTTTAAAATAAAACATGTTTACATCTACTTACGTTAAGAAAAAAGGACTAGAGGTAGGAACAATTTTTCTTTTCTCAGGTGTATACCCTTGAATAGCTGATTTGGTTTTATTTGCTTCTTTTCCAGCCTTGGTGACCAGAAAAGGTAAAGCTAAAAGCCAGCTCTCTACTTCAAACTTAGATTTTTTTCAGCATTAATTAAAAAAAGAAATAAGAAAAAATAAATTATCCTGCCAATTATCCTGCCTACAACATATAAGAAAACTATATATATCTAGTCTTACGACAGTTATTCATGGAAGCCTCTTAACACTGTATGATGCTTTGGGATATTTTGGATCAACTTTGCTTGCCTCACCCCAAAATAAATACTTCCAATAAATTATTGAGTCTGTCCCTTGTACCATTTAGTGCTTCTCTTTACAGAGAATAAGCACGATGTGAGCAGTGCTAATATAGGAATCAATCAGATGCTTTTTTTTATGAAGTGACAGTACTATAAATACAACCTCAATTTTACAAAATTAAAGCAAAGATTAACTCTCAGTATAGGAGATTTGACTCACAGATTTATTTATATCACTACCACCAAGACGGCCTGTCCAAGTATCAGAGTATAAAAGTGAATACTGTGATAATTGGGTGGGACGAGTCGTTATTTGCAAGATGCCTCTAACACTGACTGCAGAGGGAGGGAGTCCTGAGACAAGACCTATTGTCAGCTAGGAAACTTGAAAGTCTCATTTGGAGAGGAATCTAAATTTTAGGATGGAGAGAATGCAGAAAATGTCAGCCTGAAATAAACGCCCCAGTTATCCTCAATAAAACTAGACCCACAGTTGAAATAAGCAGTCATAGCTTTATTGATTTCAGAAGAGCTTGAGCAATATACCAAGTTGAGATTCTGGTCCTATGAATAGCTCCTTTGACTTCAGCAGGATTACTCACACAGTCTATGAGTAAGTACGTATAGATGCCTAAGATATTTGCTAAGCAACAGACAAGAAGCTATCAAAAAAAGAAAAGTGATCTGCGAGGTTAACAATTTTTAAATGTAAAGCATAATCCTGTAGGCACCCACACAATGAATACTATCATGCATTGTGGTACTTTAATTATATGTATTAATAATTTTTGGTTCCCTTTTATCTACTATTAGTGGTCCCTGGCCCACATTAAAACACCTAGATGAGCCACAGCATTTCTTCTGCTCCTTTGTTTGTTCAAGAACACTCCACATTCTATGCTTATTAATATTCCTTGATTAAACACACTGCATTCCACAAACAATATTACATACAACAGAAGCCACTATTGCCTTTTCTAAAAGGAATACTTTAAAAATGCACATGTTGTTACAATGTAAAGTAAAAAGCTGTAGCTGAAATTCACATACTGCCTACATTCATTAGTACCATTGATATTACTGAACTTTCTTTTTCCTATTAGGGTTACCATAGAAATGAGCCTAGAGCTATTACATGAATTGTTACTATTATTAAGAAATAAGTCTACTTCAGTTTCACTTGTGTGTGTTTTAAGAATCTTTAAATATTCAAGAGAATAAAACTACCTTGATATTAAAATTAAGGGTAGGAAGGTGGGGTTTTTTTTAAACAAACATAAGCTTATTTAATAAAATGAAGCAATAAGCTGTGTGGCACCCACACACTGCAGAAAGCAAGCGTTCTCTGTAATTCCATGGGTTTATGCTTGTATGCGCTACTTTTTCAGACAGGCAAATGGTGCACAGCTGACTGTATAATGAAATGCTATATATAAATATGAAAATTCCAATAAAGGAATGATATTAACCTTTAAAATTAGGCAAGCACTTCACACACATACTACTACGCTTTCAAACATTTCTACATAAATGCGCAATCATGCATTACTTCATTTCTCAAGAGACTTACAGTGTATTACATGAGGAAATAAGATTCTAAGTCATCTTTTTAAGATATGTAAGCTTTATACTATGTAATTATACTAATATGTAAAAAATACATTTTCATAAGACATAAAAGTGCATTTTTAACTATTGAACTACTAGTGGACATAGACCGATCTAATATACACAAATGTATGTAACGACACACACCACACTCACACATGAATGTATTTTGTGTGTGTCTGTGTTGAGTGAGAAAGAGTATGTCTACACATACACCAGTGACTGCATGATTCTGGATTAAAGGTAACAATTTTTAAAACATCTGGCTGAATGAAGAGTACAAAGGGTACTAACTGCTTTACCTTATAAAGGACAAATACTTTGCTAAACTATCTCAACTTGGAGATCTGTGATCTATAATCTCATCTGTATGAGCTTTGTTAGTGATCTCAATGTAATCTTGTCAGCAAAAAGAAAAGTTCGACACACTATTAATAAGAAATCACTTGGATGCAAATTTTACCTGGAGTACGGCGCCTTTCTATCAGGAGTTAATGAGATAAAACCTTTGAGCCACTACAAAACCGGCAGGCAACCTATCAAGCTTTTCAGTAAAATGATCTATGAACAGATTCTTCTCTACCCATTCTCAACAGAAGATTGAATGGATACTTTAGATATGAAACATGTAGAAACAACAAAGAATATTCTCTTCAATTTTCTTATTTAGTAAATCCGGGTGATACATCTTTTTTTTTTTTTTGTGGATAGATGGAAAACAGTCATATTGAAACTTCCTGGATGGGCTCTTGGGTGAATTCTAGGTATAAAATGCAAGAGGCCTAACAAATCTTTTGGGAGAAAATGACAGCTCTCAGTTTTTCATCCAGTGAACTCACAAGTGAAATTTTACTGAGAAAGGCACTGGTAAAAAGATTTGTGAGTCTTTGGAGGAAAAAAAAAAGGATGACAGATTAAAACCTAGAGTACATATCTGATCTTTTTATACAGTATAAGACTTGCCTAAAAAATGTTTTGCTGCTCCTAAACTTCACAATACTTAGGAACTCCTTAAACTTAATTGACAAACAAATATATCTTGCCCTTTCTCTACTCCTCCATTAATTTCCATGCTTGCCTGCAAATCAGTTCCTTCTGGTTTGTTTCTCAAGTAAGACAGTGAAATAAGAATAACATTTTGGAAATCATCTCATAATATTCTAAATTATTCCTTTCAAGGATCAAGCTCTCTCAGGTGAGCAGTATTTCACAATCTTACTTCAGCCTTTCTTAGAAACCTTTTTTTAAATCTTGAGGATCCATAGGAGGGATGGGTGGGGAAAGGTGTCAAGGGATGCCAGGCAGGAGGCTGTTCATGTTCTCCTGCTCAAAGTTTCATTCATCTTTTTGGAACTACAAAATAAAAGACTGTTATTTCCCATTTTCTTTCAATGCAGCAGGTGAGTAACTTTGATGGTACACAGTAAGAGAGTCTATCTGCTGTTTTTTGCTCTTTCAGAAGGCAGGGAAGAAGGAGAGAAGCTCAGCCAGGAGTTAAAGTATAAATATAGATGTTCAAAAAGCCTTAAAGTATATCTTAAGAGGCAAGAAATGTAAGTAGGAAAATTAAGAGAAACAAAATTTTGTTTCTCTTCATTTTCATACTATAAAAAAACAAAAAAAAAATAATCGCCAAAACTCAAGGACTTGTCTTCGGGAAAAGTGATTTCAACTAATTAAATCAAAAGAGCGATACATATGGGAAAAAGGAAGTTAAATTCAGTGTTGACAAATACAAGTTTAAAAGTCTTTCAGAAAACATTATTTATTTATTTATTTTCATAGCTCTATAGTAGTTTCTTACACGTTCATATAATAGAGCCTAAATTCAAATTAACTACTCTATAAGATTTGGGCAGTGCTCTCAGCAGTAGAAAGGAAATACTTGCTCAATGAGCAATGAATTAGGAAAGAAACTGCAGAGAAAGTTTCTAAATCCATGATTCACAGAAAAATTGAGACATTCCCACCACACAATGCAAGCAACTTGGTTTTGCTTTGTATTGGACTGATGCCATGCTACATCCAATTTAGCATCAATAATGACCCAATTTAGCCAAGTATTAAAGTCAGCAGTCAAAAAAGATTGAAGTTCTGAAAGTTCAGCTAAAACACATTCACAGAATGGTTCGGGGTGGAAGGGACCTTAAAGATCATCAAGTTCCAATCTCCCTGCCGTGGACATGGACACCTATCACTAGACCAAATTGCTCAAAGCTCCATCCAACCAATCTTGAACACCGCTAGGGATAGGAAAAGTCTACCAAAACCTCAAAAAACTATTTGCTTATCTCAACAGCCTGATAAAATTCATTACTAAAATATCACAAGAACTGGGTAGTAAATTTCTCCTCCTCTAGGGGAAAACAGACTGGAGTGAACAATGAACGGATGAATAGCTATTAACAGATTGCTTTTTCATATTCATTTGTGTACTTGTTATATTTCACTTCTTTAACTTGTATCCATATTGAAGGTAACATCTAAAGAGTCAAACATTCCTTCTTTCAAGAAACATGAAAGAGTGCAAAAGCTCACCTGCCTTTAGAGCTTTAGAGTGGGCTTTAGAGGCAGATAGTTCAGAATTCTTTTCGGCAATAGATTGCCTTGTACTTGTACGTTATTCATACAATTTATTTGTAACGCTTTGTTCCAAAACCTTACAAAAATGATACCTATAAAAACAAGTCCTCTGACCTAGATTAAAGGAAAATATTACACAAAGAATTATTGCATTTGACATGAACTTCTGCTGATGTGCAATAGCAGATTGAAAATAAAGATTTGCTTAAACATTTACATTTCTTAATGCTACCACTTTCTAGGCACTGTTTCACATCTCATTTAAAATAGGAAGAAACACACACTCGTGTGATTTTAAAATTAAACAAGGAACATTTCTGAATGAGAGATAACTAAGTTTCTCTATTTACAGTATCTGAAAACGGAGAATCAGAAGAGAAACATGGACCTCCAAGAGTTTTTATCCAGTTGCCAAGTATTTCTTTCTGTTTTGCTGTCCCAAAGAAGCTGATTTACATTTATGTTGTATCTATCAGTCAGATTATATAAGCTTTCATACAGTCTTAGAAATGCTTTAGATGACATTAGGAAAATAAAACTTGGAAAACTTCAAAAACTTTGTATATGGGAATGTGTTCTTTATGGTGTGATGCCTACAAGCTACATTTAAAATTTCAAACATCTAGGAGAGTAATCATGGTAAACTAACTAGAACCCCAAGATCTGTTAACTCATATATTCATATTTGTTCTTTAATATGTCAATAAAACAACCTTACGGACATGAGAAACAAAAGAATTGCTATATTCCATCACAATACTGTTGCACAGAACTATTAACAACTTAGCTATTGAGATGAATTCAAATGAAATATTAGTAAGTTGAATAGAATAGTTTAAAGTAGCTTTCATCTGTACTTTGCAAGTAATAACAAACATCCAAGTATTTGCCCTTTGAGGGAGAATATATTTAATAATATTCAGCTGAATAAAAAAATATCTAAACGAAATACTTATGATAATATATATTTTTCTTTGTAGCACCAGTTCAAAGCTAAACCTGGATATTAGGATGCTATAATTTCAGTGAAGGAAAAATTTATGTGCTAGTTACCTGGCACTTTTAAAGCATATCTAAATTCACTGTAGATCTACAGTAAAAAAAAGCAAAAAGTTACTTGAACATTCATAGTGCCAGTATACTGTGAAAACTTAACTAATTAGAGAAAGAACTGGCTTAAAAAAAAAAAAAAAGAAAAAAAAACACAAAACAAAAAAACCCCACCTAGATTACACAACCATTAAGCAAGTGCCATTTTCAAAAAACTATGAATATTAAGAGCTTCAAGAGGAAAAAATCAGTCTAAAAATTATGTATCTTACCTATGAGAACAAAATGACATATGAGAACTATCAGTATATGTTATCTGAATCATGCTGTAAACATGTAGCAGTATAAATAACCTAAGTTTAATCACATCCAAGATTAATCATTTCTTAAACTGGTAAGAACAAATATTTGGGCCAAATTTTCCAACACAAGTATATCAATTTTGACAACAAAATAATAAGGAGACCTTATGTATGAATATTATTGAAGAGCTTCAATTGTGCCATGGTTTTGATGACAGAACTACTGATTATTAATAGAGACAGAATTTTGCTTACAATAAAAAAATACAAACAAAACAAGAATAAACAAAAGAAGAAAGCATAAGCTCTTTGCAGAGACAGTTGTCTCCTACTGTATGTTCCCATAACTGTTGACAACACACAACCTAAGTCACAGCATCAAATAGCTTCTTAGCAAGCCTGAGACGCTACACTATGACCCACTGTGTTCACTCAACTTACCAGTGTTCTTTGCACTACTACTTGAAGAATATTGAAAGTATTGGAATGTATTAAACACAATATAACTTGACAGTCAAAAGGTGATTAGTCCTCTGTATTGATTGTTAGTTCAGCCTAGTGCAGTTCGGAGTCCCACAATTAGAAGAGAACACTAAGGTATTTGAATTAATCTAGAAGAGGGAAACAAAACTGCTGGAAGAGCTGGAAGGAATGTCCTATGTGGAGCAGCTAAGGACTTCGGGGTTGTCTAGTTTGGAGAAAAGGAGGCTGAGGGGCTGCCTCATTTCTCTCTCCATCTTCCTGAGGAGGGGAAGTGCAGAGCAAGGTGCTGATCTGGGAGCCAGTGAAAGGGCACAAGGAAATGGCTCAAAGCTGCACCAGGAGAGGTTCAGACTTGTCATTAGGAAGCAATTATTTACAGAGAGAGTAGTCAAAGACTGGAACAGGCTTCCTAGAAAGTCAATGGCCCAAGCCATCATCAGAGAGGCATTTGGACAATGCTCTTACTGACATGCTTTAACTTTTGCTTAGCTGTGAAGTGGGAGTTGGACTAGGTGATCACTGTGGGTCCCTTCAACTGAAACAATCTATTCTTCTCTATTCTATTCTAAATATTCCACCATAAAGAAAATTTGGTTTTCTGCAACCTAGTGCTGTAATTTCTTTAATTTTTGACAGGAGAAAGAAAAAAAAAGTTTTCAACAGCATAAAAAGTCCAGGGTAAAGAACAAACGTCTAGAGAAATATTAAAATTGTGTATACAGGAGCAAGTGGAGTTGTGATTGTTCATCAGAGCTCTCAATTCATTCTGAAAGATAAAGCTATCACAATAATCTTAAAGTTATTGATACCTCTCTCCGTCGAGAAGCCCAACAGGTTTGTTTGATTTTCCAAACGACAGCGGCTACCAGCAGTAAGGATAAGAAACAACTGCAATTACAAAAAAAAAAAAAAAAAATTGTAACATAATGGTCTGAAAAGTTTATGCTTTTAGGGTATCAAAGGTAATGAAAATACATTTAAGTGTGGAAAAAAAAACCCACAAAAATACAGGAAAACTAAATGCTACCAGGATGACAAACAACAGCCAACCATTCAAGTTCAAAGTTAAAAGAGCACACACACCTCTGATGCTGTTGTCTCCATAAAATGCTCTTACTCTCTCTATTAGCATGGGATAAGTCCCATTACAACCATCCACATACACACAACAGTTTCAACACATATACACTGCATGTTCCACATTTAGCAGATGGAAAAGGAGGATGAACTATAGCCAAAAAATGATACCAATTTACACTTCTCTCTTCTGAATTCTGAATAACTTCCTGGTATGCAGGAATGGTAACTATACGCAGGGAATATAGTTTGAGGAACCAGGTTTGCACTTGACAATAGGTCTGTTTTATTAAATTGAGTACCTCTATAGAGAATTGCCCAGGGAAAACATCCCAAAGAATATTACCATATTATAGACCCAAAGACACAACAGAAGAAGGAGGGAAAAAAAAATTAATCAACTTTATTGAACTTCTGCAGTTCAGAGTCAGAGCATGTGCCCTCTCTTGCTCCAATAATTTCGTAGTTGTAACATTTAGACCATGAAGGATTTGGGTAGAGATATCTTTGAACTCTTAGCCTCTTTTAGCAAATTTCCGGATACTGATAAAGGGCTTGACACATCATATAAGCACATAGAAGATATTTTAATTTTTTTTGACAGTTTTTGATAAAAATATTTGTATTTTCTAGCTGCATGAGGAACTTTCAATCACGTAAGCACAGCTGCTGCAATTCATACAGCCCTGTAACTACTGACTTATAGCAGTCAGCCATATTTATATTTTTGCAAAAAAGTTTAAAATGTATTCTTTAATTTATATGGGAAATAAGAAAAATACTCTGAAGTAGTATAGTTCAGAGGCGTATTATGCATAAATGCAAAACCTAGAATCATAAAATCATCCAGGCCCGAAGGGACCTCCAAAAGCTCATCTAGTCCGACCTCCCCACAGTCGCAGGGACACCTCCAACTAGACCAAGTTGCCCAGGGCCTCGTCGAGCCTCACCTTGAATATCTCCAGGGAAGGGGCCTCAACCACCTCCCTGGGCAACCTGCTCCAGTGTTCAACTACCCTCAGAGTAAAGAATTTTTTTCTAATATTCACCTTAAATCTACCCTTCTCCAACTGAAGTCCATTGCCCCTCGTCCTGTTGCCTCAGGCCTTTGTGAACAGCCTCTCCCCAGCCTTCCGGTAGCCCCCTTTAGGTACCGAAAGGCCGCGGTTATAAACATAATAATTATCCATAACATAATCATTAACCCCAACGTTTCCCTGTGTCATGCTGTAAACAGAACTGAAATTATGACTTAGAAGATAGACCTACAGAAGTAGCAGCTCATAGCATTCAATATTTATCCACAAAATGGAGACGATTAGAAACCTGTTTATGGAAACTGTAGTTTAATGTCGTGGAATGAAATCACCCAGTCATTCCTTGCTCTACAAGCAACAGAATCAGCTGTAGTAGTTCAAGTACCAGAAGCACCATTGCTCAGAGTACATTCAAAAGTCAGTCTCCATAACACAAGCTTTCCTTGATGGTCAAAGTAATACAAATCAATACGGCTTTTTATCAGCCAATGAATACGGCTATCTTACTGACTTAAAACTCTTTTCACTCTGAGCTTTCAAAATTCCTTCTCATCAACTGCTTCTTTGAAAACCCTTGAGAAAGCCTGCCACAGTAAGGCCAAGTTTCAAAAAGAAAGGTGTGAAATATAGTAAGTGGTTTGGGTATAGAATGCTCAAATAAAATTAACAACTTTTTACTTGAGAGACGTAATTTTGTCTGTTTAGCTCCAAGAAGGCTAATTGTTCTGAACCTGAACTAAAAAAATGGTTAAAGTATCATTTCTAGATGCAAAGTCTGACTTTTCTCTTAATAGCCAATGTCAGCCACCAGTATTTTTTAGTAGTTTTTAAATGTTCTTTGGGACTTAGGGATTTTTATGGAAAGGAAGATATATTCTCCCTCTCTTGTAGGATGATTTAAAATACCACATTGAGCTGTTACTGGTTCTTAGCATAGATCCTTTAAAAAACAAAGATACTTGGAATTTTAGTTGGTTCTGATCAATGAATCAGAACAGTTCAGCATACCTAAGAACCATTCTGCCAATAGAAAATTGTTGCAAGAGTCTGCAATAAAAAGATGTGAGAGGGCAAGTGCTGGTTCAAGAACCTTGAGGAATTCAGAAGAGAAAACTCAGCCTTACACTTTAATGAATCTTGTTGTAAATCATCTTTCTACATGGGTCTTCACTGAAAGGAACTAATGCAGTAAGAACATTTTAATTAATACACCATTATATGAACACAGTATTTCTAACTAGAAGAGTTCTCTTAACAGTTTTTACAACATAATATCTAAGTAGCACAAAGAAACTGATCGTCAGAGAACATTCACCATTTTACTTAACACATCACTCAAGCTGATGCATTGACTTCACTTTTTAAAATTTATCTTTGACTGTCTCCCTTTCTCCAGTCTCCTTTGGAGCAAGTAGAAGTCTACTGTGAATTTATATTTGATGTCTAGGGAAAGCAGAAACACACACACACATACTGACCGCCAGAATAAATCCACTTTTGCAGCAACATCTTTTAATCTTTTTAAACCAATAGCTGCTTACAAATACTGTTCCCAGTTTTTTTTTTTCCCTACCATATATACTGTGCTGTCTGGTTAGTAACAGCAACAGATGCTTAGGGGCAACATCTAAGTACTGATATGTTACTATAACTTATGATGCTGTGCATAAAATAGGGGTAAGCTACCCCACTTGCTCTTCACCTCCCCTATATTCCTACCAAAAATAGTCTTAAGAGAGCCTTGCACTGTGTAACTGCTTCATTATGATCAGGAGCAGAATCTCTTTCCTTAGAAAATTCTGTCCTTCACATTTACTAATTTCTTGAACGATTTTCTTAAGCTAGTAGAAGAAAAAAAAATTAAGAGTTCTGGCTGAAAAACGTTACTCAAATTGTTTCTGTGCTCTGTACATCACACATTGAACTTTCCTGTCGTCAGTCAAAATATCATTTAGTTTATGTGCAAAGTCAACATCAGAAACAACTGTTTCAAAGACACACCCATAAAATAATATAAATAATTGGAAATTACAGCACTGATAATGTGAAATGTTTACTTAACAGTTTCATATGATCTTTTCTCTGCAAGTAAACATGAAACATTTGATTTTGTTTTCTGGCTGGTTTTGTTGTTTGGTTTTTTTTTTTAATACAAATAATCAGAAGGAAAAGAAAATAAAATTCACGTTAACAAAGAGAAGAGATATGGAAAATGGCTTTTGTCAAACTAACCTGCTTTCAGGCTGTGGTGAGATAATAGCCTTAGTTTATTTAGAGCAATAAAAATTAAAGCTGACTGCAAAGGATCTCACTATATTGACTGACTTGGTAATAAAGTAAGAGAATGAAATTCGGTGCCAATGAACTGAAGGCAGTGTGTACAAAAAAAAAGAAAAAAGTCTCTAGCTACAAATATGCAATGATAGGCTCTAAATTAGCAATTACAACTCAAGAAAATGATCTTGAAGCCATTGCACGTAGTTCTTTGAACATATCAACTGAATGTTTAGTGGCAGTCAAAACAGCAAATAGAGCATTAGGAGAGATTAGAAAAGGAATAAAGAACAAACCAGAAAGCCTTGGGAAGCCAGTGTATAAATCTATAGTACGTCTGTATCTCCAAGCATTCATCACCTCACTTCAAAAATACAAAGTCAAACTAAAAGCACATGAAGGAGTGCAGTCCAGTTGGCAAGGGGAATGGACGGTAGTAGAAATAAGCTCTTTTTGGTTTTGAAGCAGTAGAGAGTTGAAAGGAGACATGATAAAAACATTAACATCATAGAAAACAGCATAACAGCAGGATGAGTGTAGATGGATGCTCTCCAAATCCTCAGTTCTTGAGACAAACATAGAAGAGAAGAAAGCACAATCACAAACAGCATGGCAAAACAAAGATCGGTGCAATCTAAAATAAATGAATTAAAAGTTGGCCAGCAGTCAGCTCAAAAAAAAAAAAATTGTCAGAAGGCAACCACCATCAGAAATTAAAATTTCTAGACAGGTTTGCAAGGTTCAAAGAGTATTACAGAATGACATTGGGTTGGAAGTGACCTCCAGAGATAATCTACATGAGATCCAGTCAGTTTTGATGGGACTGATATAGCTGAGAGGTCTACGCATGACACAAAGACACATTCATGGTAATGAGGACTAAGAAATCCTGCAGTGTGCCAATCGGTCAATGTCATCTCTTTCAGCAAATTGTTTGAGTTTTTTTGTTTTTTAAACACAATTACTGCTGCATTGTATTTATGAAGACAAGGAATCCAGGCCTCACAACACACAAAGGATATGTATTCCTTTAGGAATGAAGCAATGACCAAAATAATTTAGAGATCAGTATGAACAACCAGGTCAGTATGAATTGCTGCTGGGATGATGAAACACAATGGGTTAAAACAACCTGAAATGCTCAGGTGCACAGAAGCCACGCTTGGGAAATTAATTTATCACTCTACGAGGTATTGCCAAAACAGATATGATCACATTTGTTCTTAAAATTCTGTTATTTGCATTTTTTAAAAGGATGTTGGAAACATGGAGAGACTGGAGAGAAGAATCTTGAAAAATATTCAACTGTTGGAGCAAATCTTTTACTGGCAGTGATTTAATGAGCTCAATCATCTCACTTTTCAAAAAAATCAAGTGGTGACGTGCCTACAGTGTGCACGAGTTTCCATGGGCAGAAAATACCAAGCCTCTCATTCATCTAGCACAGAAAGGCACGGGAGGAAACAGTGGTTGGAAGCAGACACATTTGAATTAGACATTATTATGATTTATTTTCTGTATCATAAAGTGTTAACATATACTGAAAAAAGACGATTTGACCATGCTACAATGACCAAGATGCAGACAATGGATGGATGGTAAACAAGGAGATCAAAAAATACGTGTGCTTACGCAGACTCATCCACATTGTTGTAGATTTGGTCCACCATTTCTGAATCTCCAGTTGCCACTCTGAATGACATCTGAATAAACAGACAGATGCCTTTGCAATGCTTATGAAATGGAGACCCAGAGTGCAGATAAAATGAATGACTTTCTGCACTTATGAATGTAGATCTTCCTAATAAGACAATTATCATGGTAAGACATGTTTAAGATTACGGGATCCCAAGCATTACCAAGATTTTGTAGTCTCTAGAACAAAGAAATGATCTGCCAGAAGATAATGACATAGCTTTGCACAGTTGCCCTTTTAAACCATGTGGAACAAAACAGGAGGAAACACTAAAAAAGCATGCTTGAAAACAAGCAACTCATCACCACTGGTGTGCGTTATGGCTGCTTGAAAGTTATCACCTTAGTATTAAGTAGGAGACAATAAACAATTAGAGAACAGATGAACTGAAGAGGAAGCCCTGAACATAAGCAGTTTGTGTCCAACACCACAGAAGGAGGTGGCCACGGAAGGGCTGCAAGAGAACAACAGGGTCTAGCAGTAAAGTCTAGGCTGGGCAAATGATCTTCCCAGAAGGACTTCGGGTAGAATGAAAAGAGAAATACTCATTTAATAAAATACAGAAAAGGAAAATTTTAAGGAATAATTGCTGCCTGCAGAACTATTTTTTTGCAATGTTCAGAATAAATTTTTAACTTACAGAGATCATATTTAGACATATTTAGTGCAGCCCACAGAGCTGGCACTCTGATGATATACCTTTGCCAAGGGAAAAAAAAGGTACACTTCACAAAACAGAAACGTTAACAGTGACCTACTCTGTATTAACAGTCCTCCTTCACACTACACACATGAACAAAAAAACAATATTCAGTATTCAGTAATATCCACTAAAAAAAAATAATTACAAAAATCTTTTTAATGTAGATATAAGCAAAGAAAACAGGTCTCACATCCAAGAATGTTTTAAAATTAGTATCACAAAGTTTTCTAAGAGATCACAAATACTGTTTTTCCGAGAACTGTTTTTCTGACATATTATTTACTATCTTTTTATTGGCAAATAGAGCACATCTTAATTGATATGTTATTAAGCAAGCACAATTTAAAAATAACTGAACAATTATTTTTCTAAAACCATTATTTCAAATAGCAATTATTGTCACAGCAACTGATTTCTCTCATTGTACTTGACAAGAACATTGTGTTTATGATTATGATGTGCTAGGTTCAGCCATCCTTACTTGTGTTAACTAATACACACATGACAAGCAGCTCCAAAGATTTCAACAGGATTAACTGAAGTACGAAGCACTGTAAACATAATATTAGAAGTCTGATATGTATGAGAACAGTGTAAAGTTTTTATGTTTTTAATGGTTAATTGAATTGCTCTGAATCACACAGTTTTACAAACACTGCTGGAAGTAGGAACATTTCGATGATTAGCGATTCTGAATGATCTGGGAACGAAGCGTTAATGCTTCCAAATAAAAACGTGTAAAGACTGAAGGAACATAGTCTTGGCTAGCAATGGAGTGGGCAGTGCAACTTCCAGTCCCTGCTAATACAGTGTGGGCTCAGGGATACAAACCTTGGCTGACCCTGCTCTCAGGAGCGCTGGTGGTTTTGTTTGAGAGAGCTCTGGCTGCCACAGCACTGCCTGCTAAGCCACCGCCACCATCCAGGTGATTCAGGAATGTCTTATTTTTCTTGCTGGTCATAAGAAATCTAATACCGCTACCAGAAGCTCCATGAACCAGCAGGGCTTTTTTCCTCTTTCATCAGCTTAGATATATGGCCTGTTTCGAGCCCCGGATGTTTTAATAAAGCAATAGCTCCTGAGCTCCAACTTTTTCCCCCCAGTTTCTCCATGAAATAAAGGAACCAAAGGGAAATGTAATTCAACTGTGCACCTTCTCATCTTAAAGCCATGCAAGGCTTTAAGACAACAACTGTGGGTTCAAGCCCTCAGTTTCTGCTTTCTGAACTGGGAAGTGAAAGAATTGTCTAAATATAATGTAAATTAGATATGATGGTACTTCAAACTTCAAGTATTACCAAAAATCATTTAAATGCAAATTTGTATTTATTTATTTGTGTCTCAAACGGGATTCATACAAGTTAAGTGTGAACCTTTCAAGTTCATTTGAAACTAATTACACAGATAATTCTTCTTATCCAGAGGACCGTGATTAAAACTCTATTTTTGGATGCAGTCCTCAAAACCTATATATCCCTACAAATAAATCTTGCATGAAGTGTCTCATGAAAGTCACATCATTGCCCCTAAAATTCATTTCTCACATCTGCAATTACCAACATTATGAAAAACAGAATAACAGAAATATATATGGCCTTCTACTAATCTTGTCCTCCCAGGCAGAACACTATGTTAGGTAAGAATGCAAGGTAAGGGATATCCACATTAGATTTGTTTTACTGTGTTTTACATGATCGATTAATAGGAACAGCATCTGCACAAAGACACAGTTCATAAAATTACTGACCAAGGTTTTAAACAAAGATTTGCAATCATTACAAGGGCATAACAGAAATATCTTAACTCGCGGATTAAAAAAATACTTTCATATATGGAGAATCAACTGAAAGTATTTCTCTTTAATATATGCAAAACTTCTTAAAGATGGCAATAGAAACCTGCATACCATTTTCTGAAGTGCACACAGCAGAGTAATTGCCATGAATAGCTCTGCAGGTATAGAAAACACTAATACACAGCTATTCTAAGGTGAGAAAAGGCTGACAGTACATACAATAGGGATCAGAATTTAGAATAAACTCAACTGTTAAATGGTATAAGCTTTTCTATTTATTTAACATGTATTAAAAGAAAAATAAATAAATAAAAGAATCCCCAAAAGAGTAGGTTTCAAAGATTTCAGATTCCTGCATTTCAACCCGTTCTTCAATGCCAGGCTAAGACCTATCAAGTATCATCAGTGCAGACCTAAGTTCTCAAGTTATAACCGAAGGAAACATCAAACCCTTGTGAAGATTTCTAGCCAGTATTAGAGCAGTACTTTTAAATGAGGAGAATGGGAGATCAAATCTAAAGAATTTCCTACTCCTTGTATAGGAAAATACTACAATTCTTGTTTTCTTGATGTCTGGCTTAAAATCATACACAAACTGAATACTTCTGCTTGGAAACAGATGTAACTGGTACTTACCTCACTTAGAATAAAATAAAAGGAAGATGGAAGGCTGAGATAAGCCATGGAGAGAATACTTGGGCTGCTGAGTAAAAATTCAGTTCAGAAAGTATAAGTAAACATACTCTCTTTCCCTGGTACATGAGACATTGACCATTAATGATCCTTTATAAATTAAGTATTTTCAGAGACAATGGGCAAGGAGGATTCTAGTCCCACATAATAAATTCCTGGCCTTCTCTATGTTAGAATCAGAAATTGGATGTTTTTATGAAACAAAGATAAATTTGGCAGAAATTTCTACAGAAATCTCCCACAGAGCAGGCGGATATAAAGACGAAAATTTATTTCTGTCTTGGAGGACTATTATTGACTATGGCAGGAAGATTGTAAAGGAACTCCTCTGAAAGGATCTTATTCCCTGGTCTTATTGAGAAAATAACCTGAAAAATACAGAGATATTGTAACTCACTTTAAAGAAAAGAGGCCTGCTAAAATCTCAGACACAATTTAACGTTAAAGATATCACATAACTGCATCACTGCACTAGACCCTGCAGGAGGCACACTTAGACGTGGGCAAGAATTCTTAGGCAATTGTTTTTTTTAAATGGCAGAGAATGCTTATTTCTCACAACTTGACAAAACACCTTTGAATTGATGGTACTCGGGTGGGCATGGAATTCTCAGCAGTATCTGATCCACACATCACTTCTCTTAATGTATGAGCTGCGTTACAGGGTGATACATTCAAGTGTTCAAAGCAAAACCCCTTTAAGAAATCACCTCCTCTACAGCTATATGCTCAATCTTCTGAATTCCCAAATGAAACGATTTATTCCAACTCCACAAAGGTAGTACTAGCTTTTAGGTACTTCCTGAAGAAGTCTAACGTATGATCATGAGATGATTCTGCAGCATAGTGCACACCTTGTTTTTCGGAATTCTCATTAACTAACCTTCAGGACATCTCCAATTGTCCAACCAAACAATAATCAAAAAAGTTAAGTAAGGACACGTGTGTTCCAAGCTCACTATTACTTCCATAAAGTGAGTCTAAATTACCCCAATGACACTATTTTCCAAAATATCCAAGAAATTTTTACCACGGCCACCTCAGCCACTTCTGTATGTAACTGTGATTCCACTCCAAAAAAATGTAAGGGTACCTGTGTGAAATGTGCATGACTATGTATTTTATATATATAAAAATAGAATAAAATTACATATGTATTGTGGGAGAAAAATGGAGTTATAGAAGGTGATTGTTTTACTGCTTACA
>VZRU01003232.1:304881-330989 GCA_013398155.1 Pedionomus torquatus | reverse complement strand
AAAAAAAAAAAAAAAAAGGAAAATTGCATGAGCTGCCTGTACTCAAGTACTTCTACCCAGAACACTTACACAGAGTGGGTCAGCAGAGTGGAGGTAACCATGGACTGATTCATCCAAGCAACGACACTTAGAAGCCCAATGCACGTCTGTGTATCCAACAAATTATAAACAAAGGATTAGATGCACAGGCTGAGGTGCTCCAGCTCTTTTGCATGTAGAGTGTAACTTGTTTTGGAAGTAATGAAGATTTATTGTAGTACAAGATGTTCGTTGCCTTTAAGTGGCCTGTTGGCTACGGTAAATGTTTTTGACAGTAGCAGCCTTTTTGTTTAGAGACTGGTTTGGCAATGGAGATCTAGAGCATTGCAGAGGAGCCAAAACAAAGGTCACGGGCAAATTAAAGTAGAACCCCTATGCCATGGAGCTTTCTCACTGGTTTCCACAGAACCACTGGATGTTGCTGTGGCACAGAATATTTGGGTTGCTCTACAGAAGTTAAAAGAAGTACATTAAAGAGAAACAAGCCACAAAAAAAGAAGTATACTGCCAAAAGTATGTCGTAAGAGCAACATTTAAAATTGCAATTAGAAATGGAACCAAATTTTGTTGATGAAGAAAGCAAAATTAAGGAAAATAATGAACTAAAACTTCAATAACAGTATTAATAAAGCTTTGCAATTTATGTTCTGAATGCATAACTGAAAACAGGGACACTGGATTATCAATGGCATCAGCTGCATTTCATATAAATTACATTTTAAAGTAAGCAACATCAATGAAATATCAATAGAAAACATATTACTTTATTAGCAAGAACAGCAACCACATCCGTGTAAAATCGTTTATGAATATATATTGAATGTAGAAAACTAACAATCCTTCATCTCCTGAGGCATAAACTCCAACTCCCATAATAGTTTCAAATCATCTCTGACAAGTGCCTCTACAAAGCCTGGGTTTATTGGTCTTTGCTGTGCAATGAAACATCAAAATACTTCTTGATGGTAAAGAATGAAATGGGTTTGAGCAGGGAATTTGTTATTTGCAGGAAAATGATTATGAAAAAAAAAAGTTCCTGATTTTTTTCATTATTTACATGTACCAAAATGGTACAGAGAATATAGGGGGAGTGTTTAAAAAACTTTGTTCAATAAAACAATTACTAAAAGGCAACTATATAATGTATAAATCAACACATACATGTTTTATATTTGTATTTTCCTACATTCATGTATATATACATAAAACTGCCTTTTCATATTAAAGATGCCACAAGCCATACCAGAAGCCACTATAGTAACATATAAATGAATGATTGGTGATGTGAAGAGCCTTTATGTACAACTAAAAAGGGAAAATGGCTAGAGTGTACATCAGGATGCCATCCAGAAGACCAACATCCACATTTCATTCTGCCAATACATGATCAAACAAAAGCGAACCATTTAAAAGGACTCTGAAATATATTACACAATAAAGCTCTAGATGTGAACTTTAACTCTCAGCAGTTCTTCCTTTCACCTCTTTCAAGCAGCAAATAAAGAAGATTTACAATCAAAGGGGGCTTAATCTAGCATAAACTTAAATTAAGCTCCATAGAATAAATAGAACATCACACCCATAATGTGTGATTATGTTTCTTTTATTCATGGAAAAGACTTTCATATTTCATATAATTTTACGGTTTTGCCCTTCATGGGTGAAATACTCTATATTTCTCGCAACAAGTGATGTTGTATATGAACCCCCCTAGACTGAAAAAGAAAAAAAACCCAAAAAACTAATGTCATTTAAATTTGCAGACAAACTATGAAATGTAGAATTTAATATTTTCTACAGTAACTTTCAAGAAGAATCAAGAATTAGACTTCAAATATATTTTAGATTTTCTTTTATAAAAGAGCTCTATAGTTCTATTTTGAAATAGCTGTGCTTTTACTTTACCTTCTTTGCAATGACTTTGCTGTTTTATGTTAATTTAAGATTTAAAATTAAGGGCAGTGGGGAAAGACTCATCCATTCTAATAATTTAGCACATTAGAGGCAAATAATCATGAAATTTAATAGATTGCTAAAGAACATTTCCCTTACTTATGTAACATTTCCAATACCTTTTCCAAAGAAGTGAATATATTTGATCAGGTAGGTGTAAAAAAAGTCACAACTCTCCTCATTAAAAGCTCTATTAATTTGAATTTTTCCTGAAGAGAGAGTGAGGATTTTCAGATTTCCAGGCCAAAGAGCCATTATTATTGCTTTCTAATTGCACTGTATAAAGAATAGAAAACTCCTGATACCCCTCAATTGGATATTCAGGATTTTGACTAAAAAGACATGTAAGGCAGAAATACAATTTTGAAATTCTGAAGTGTTTTCCTAAAATATATATATAAAAAAATAAAATATTGAAAATATATAAGAACAACTAGAACATAATTGGGCCACATATGCAGATTAGATTTACAGAGACAAATAGATAACACCATTACTTTTTAATGTGTAATTTTTAGTGTGGCTTTTGGAGCCCACAGCAATTTCTATAATTTTCTTCTTTTGACAAAACATAGGATCCCCCCATCATCATTGAACCCCAATAAATAAATTTAAAAACAAAAAAAATTCCACATAAAATGGGTCATTTGGTACCAGAAAATTTTACTGGAGCATTTTCACTAATAGTCCATTTAAAAGCTCATTAGATGAATTCCTTTGAATTCAGCTGTGTCTTCTCTAAAGTGATAATGAGATTAAATATTTGAGTATCTATGAAATCCGCAGCATAACACACAATCTAGCACTGGCTTTTCTCTCTTTCTGTGATTTATTACAACTGAACACAAGGACCCTCAATATTTTTCTACCGCTGTAAACAGATTGCTCATTTCTTCGATGTCACTCACTTCACAGCGTGCCATACTGACTGCATCTGCAGAGACAGACTGGCAGAGCGCTTGAGAAAGCTGCTTGTCACTTGCTATAATGGACAACGACATCATAGCCTGAAGGAAAGTCTGAATATTTTTTATTTCTTTTTTATTATTATTATTATTTTTCTTCATCAGCTTTCGTCCCATTTTGCTATAAACTTACATCTGGAAACAAACTTCTGAAGTTACTTTGCAACTGGCACATATACCTTGTCACAAGAAGACAGAATTGCTTCTCTTTTGAATTAAAATGACAAAAGCAGAATTTCAAGTCCATTTATCACAGATGAAAACCTGTTCTAGTTCTTTTGTTTACAGTACGGTGGACTGGAGTTTCATAAAAAAGTGACCAGGATTAAGCACTCTAGAAGACAAATAACTGTGAGCACCAGCACTGTTTTAGTCTAAGAAAACAATTGACTAATCGGATTTAAGAAAATACAATATAAAATTTAGGGAATCAAAACACAAACACAATATGAATTATCTATGATGCCTCTTAGGAAACAAAATACAACGCAGCTGTAGAAACATGCATCACCAAAAGGCAAATGTTACAGAACTGTCTCTGAGTCAGGGAGCCTGAAAAGGCTTCAAAAAAAAAGAGGCTTCAAAAAAAGGCATACTTTCATCAGGAGTCTCAGCAAGTTTATTTCAGGTGCCACCTTCTGAGACCTCTACAGTGAACAGGACTACACAAATGGCAGCTTTGTTTCCAACAAGATTTTATAAAAGCAGAAGTAGTGACAAAACGTTTTTTGGAGTGTGAGGCAATAGCACCAGACACAAAGAAGAGCACAATTTAAGATAGGGGGTTCCCCCCCCCCCCCTAAAAAAAAAAGACTAGGAGGAAAAAAGAAAATAAGTCTTTCAAATACTGTCACCCAAACCTTCACCCTACAACTCTCCTCTACACTTAAGGAACTCCAGAAGTTATTTCTAGTTCTTATGAACTGAGCAGAAATTGGGATTAAGCACTTCAGCAGGCACAACAAAAGCTCTCACTGTTTCTGATACACACGGGAAGTGAGAAGTTCAAAATTTTAAATGCACCTACTTGAAGGAAGGAAAAGCCCGTGTCTGCTGTATATCAAATGAGTACATAGTCCACCTTCAGACATCAAGCCGAGCAACTATTTTGTACTTCGAGGGACAGCATATTTTGAAATCAAAATACAGCAAGCACTAGTGCACTCACACGTGCTTCCGAATGACTCAAAAGGATGAACGCAGAAAGAAGAAAAAAAAGAACAAACTAATGGAAAACAGTTATGTTCACCAAGGGATTAAATGACTCATCTATTGCTTTGAAGAGCAACTGATCCAGTGGTACAGGGGAATGTCCTTTGCCTGAAGGCCAATAACAAGTGGCAGCCTTCTCAGGAAATATGAATATATCAAATAACTCTAGTGATGACAAAGTTTCCAGGTGATTCAGAGAGTGGAAGACACAAAACTGCATTTCACAATTCAAAACAAACATTTTAAATAAAAAAACAGACCACCCAACCCAGATTGCCCACTGCAGTATAGACATGCTTGTCCCAGTGGAAGTTGGACAACTATTTGCTTCTAAGTGAGGTGAAAACCGTTTAATGCATCACTAAGTAAAAATCAATTTTATTCTAGCCCAAATGTAAAATCCATTTTGCTAAGATAACTTGATTTTCATGTTACCAGAAAATATTCTAATTTAGATTTATAAGACTTCTGCGATTTCTGAGAATCCAGCCATGGTGGATGTGATCTGATCCTGACACGCTGCATTTTGTCTTTCTTACAGAGATCGATAGTTGATCTCATAAACCTAAGCATGCCAAAGTCAAGCATTAATTTATCATCCTTCATTTTAACAAAACCAAAACATGAAACCAGGCAGACAAACCAAAGGATGGCAGTAAAGAGAAGGAATTCACCCATTGCAAATTTATCCCCCGAATGGCAGATGCGGGTCCTGAAGCTCTCAGGAGCTCTGATCCAACCCACTGAGAGGCAGCCACCCACTGCCACCGCGTGAAACCCAACCAAGGTGACTCTTCAGAGACTTTGGCACAATCAAATACGCGGGGCTGATAAATCTGGTTCTTCAGTAACTGCTGCACTTCCTATTGTAGCTCATGCAACTGGTCCTCACCCTAACCTAAATGTCCTTTCTCCTGCAATAAATACAGGGTATATTTTGAATATTGTTTTCTCTCAGTTGCAACGCTCACAAAAAGGTTTGTCAGAACAAATGTACCCCTGATCCTAAATGACCATAATTTTTCATAGAAATTCTTAAAGAATACACACCCAAAAAAAAATATTTTCCAACTTTCAAAGTTTCTATATTACTTAATATTGCTTTGCTTAGTACAAATTGGAAATTCTGTAATTCATAACAATATGAAGACCTGTTGTAAAATGTTATAAAATCCCCTGTTGGCAGCTTCACCTCAAGAACCAGAGAAAATGGATGTAATCATTCTGAGAGCATGAAGATGTATGCTCAGAGAAAGTCCCTGATTCGTTACTGGATGGTATAATACATTTGAAACAGGCTTTAAGAAAATAGTTATGATAGCAGCAGCTGCATATTATTGCCTACACAAAAATACTAACAGCTAACCTTTGTACCTTTGTCACCTGGACTGATTTCACATTTGCCTGTTTTTTGGTTACGAGACAATCTTAGCAGACTCCTGATACAAATAATTTTCCAAGAAACGCGTGTTATAAATTCTTAACTATAAAATTATTTAAAGGCAGGTTTAGCAATCTTGGCCTTCAATACTAGATTTACTCAAATTATATAAAAAAAAAAAAGTAACAAATATTGAACACTGTCAATTTTCATGCATGATAAAATATGATCTAAAGGAAAAGTAATTATTTTCATAAACCAAAGATACTTCATGTACCATTATGAAATGCCTAAAATGTCCTGGCCACCTACTCAGCCAAAACAATATATTCAGGTAAGACTTGAAAACATCGAAAACTTCTTTATCGCTTACAGCTCAGGAAAAAAAAGCGAGGCTTTAGCGTGTTCATTTTTTTACTGGTCAGAGCAACACAGGAGTGGCCTTTCTTCAACTGTGGGAACTGTATTTTTCCAGTAGAAGAAGAAAGATCATTCACATTTGCTGCCTGTTAAATTTTCTAATGAGATCTGTATTGCTTCAAAGCAGGTGGAAAAAAAAAAGTCATGCGCCTCTCAGTTTGCACGATGGCTAAAAATCTTCAAGGCATTGACTAAAGCAACAGAGATGCCACAGTTTGTACAAAATCCGTTACTACTCTCGCACATCTGATTGCACTTCTGCTCTTAAAGAAAAGGTCACTGAATCACAGTAGACACAGTGAAAACTTCCCGTCTAAAAAGAATGAAATTAAATAGGTGTTTTTTTCACTATGTATATCATCATGGTCTGGAGCACTACAGCTTCTGTAATATTCTGCTTATTTTTCCAAAACAACTTTTATTTCTGCAACTTTTCTGTTCTGGAACATTCCATAACAGGTCTTATTAGATCAAGCATTAATTGTAGATCTAATCATAGCTTTTGCGCTTTATTATTCTAAATAAATTCCTTACAGAATAATATTTTTAAATTAGTTGATACATCAGAAAAATTCTGAAGTTGCTTGTTTGATGTTTTTGATTCAAGCAGTAAAACACGCATTTCATCTTTTACTCTGGAACGCTCACCTTATAAAGGAACAGCTTTAAACTATACTTTTGAATGGTTGTTAAACAACCTGTTATTGTCAAATAAAGATTTTTCCTGGTTTGGTTAGGCGGCCAGTGTGACCAGGGTTATGCCACGTTCTTAGAAATACAAAACATAACAGTAGATGGGAGAAATGCAAACACACATTTAACAAAGTGGGTTGAAACGTGTTTTGCTATCAAGCACATTCAAATTGTCCTTAAATACAATTATTTTCTCTGTCAATAAACCTAGAAAATCTGGGGTATTTCTGTTACCAATATAATTTGCCACAGCTTTAATATACTACATTCTCATCCAGTTAATTTTTGTACCTCACTTGGATTACTGCAATGCATTATTCACAGTATTTCATGCTTTTCCTAGGTTCCTAAGGCTGATTATTAACATTGTGCTGCAGGTACCTGCAAGCCCCTCTTCATCTGAACACCAGCAGAAAGCCTGGGTTATACAATGAGATTGGGGCAAGTGGCAGGATGGCTTCCAGCTACCCTACAGCCTTTCTCTCTCTCAGGGGGGTTCTTTCATCAGGATCATGGCAAGTTTGCATTTACCCAGAACAAACCATATCAAATAGTCCATCACACCAGGAGAGCTAATGCACTGTATCTATACAGATGGCTTCACCATCAAAGAGTCTTTAGTTTACCATTTCTAAGCCAGCATTAGGGCACAGCAGAAACAAATTGCTTTTCATCTCCCTCTGCTATTTGTGACAGGGTCCCTCTGTTCTACCATACTTGGACAGACTGTGCTTGTTTCTATAGGACTTTGTCTTCTTAAGGCTTGCATGAGCATCATCATGTTTTGGATGGCTTCCCAGGAAAAAAATCCCTAACACCAAAACCCCAAACTTCTACTGGACTGACCTTTAGGCAACCAGCATTTTATTGCTCTGTTTGTGGTGAAAGAGGAGAAATGGGATACTTTACACCTGCTACTAAACCACCCTCCATTAGCAAATGTATTGGTACAGAAGACATCAGTTCCTGCTCATTTCTGCCCCATTTTAGGTGATGGCAATTAACTGAGGTTGGTTTTTACACAGCACTCAAGGATCCGATTCTTCAGGCACAGTTCCTCAGAGCACAGTGATTAAAGTGAACAAAAAAGCTGTACTGTGAACTTGTGAAATAAATGCATGGCAGTTCTAGAAATACAGGAACTCTGATGAACACCGCTGTCTGTCACCGTTCACATTTTGCATACACTTCATGGTTATTGGGGAATATCTTCACAGCAAGATTTCAAAGCACCATAACTAATCTGTGTATACTCAAGTTTGTGACATTTTAGCAGACAGCTGAACTTTTAAGATGTCTTTCAGTGGAGTTTAGTTCAGATCCTAGAACAGTTGTCCCTTTGCAGCTGAAGCCAACTGCTGCATCGTTGCCGTAACCAAACCTCACACCTCACCTACTGCCTTTCCCAACTAATCTCTAACATATGAAAGCATGGGCAGTGATTTGGGGTGCTTTATTAAAAATAACAGACTATTGATCAGAATCATAATTTTTAATAATACTTTAAAAGAGTTTATGAAACAATCACACGCATAAATTACTGGTTTAAGTGAGTATAGCTGTTTTCTCTTAATCACTGCAATATACAGTACACGTCTAGCAATCTTTATGAAGTAAGCGTGAAGAATATACCACTGAAGGGGAAACATATGAAAGATGCCAGTAGCTGCCTGTAGTTACAGGGCAATGGCCTGGATCCTCAACTGGTACCAATTAGAGAACACAGTTTAAGGGCTTCCTTGCAGGCACTTCTTCAGGTTAAGAAGGTGGTTAAGATACGGGTTTTATGGAAAAGAATCAGCATGATTTCAGTCAGAAGACACAAAAAGCATTTTACCTGAAGAAGGTGACAAAGAACTGCACCAGATCCATGATAGTGTTGTGCTGTGAGAAGGCAATCTGCAAATAAAACAGAAGTAAATTACAACATTTTCAGAGTCAACAGCTCCTTTTAGGCTACGGCTTTATGGCTCCACGGATGATTAGTTTCAAGTGTAATTTCAGTCTAGTGTGCACACATCCGCATTTACCATAAAGTGAGATGAGCAACCAATTCCCCTGTCTCTGCTGGTGTCAAAATTCAAACAATGGAATACAGTCCTTCCATTGAAGTAAAGTTAATAAAAATATCCACATAAAACTTGCTTCATACATACAATGAAAACAAGAGGCAAAATATTAAGAAATCATATTGATATAAATTGGCTTTTTTATACTCAACTGTTTTAACTATCACCGTTTTCCAATTTAACAACAATTTTGAAATAAGTTTTTAGATCAAAAACCATCCTCTACTTAAAAGATATATATTTAAAGTACTTTAATTGCATAATATTAAAATGAATGCATATGCTAATTTTTTTAAAAAAGATAAATCGTGTATAATAAAACAAACTGTTTGAAAGCAAATTACTTTAAAGACAAAGTAAAAAATATTCTTTTAGACTGCGTTTTAACAGCCTCACCAGAACATGCATTAGTTCAACTTCTTACTGCAATTTTTCAGAAAGATTTAATAATTATCTCCAAGGCAGCATATACACACAGATGCACATTCACACGTCCATGCTATAGAGCCTATAATTATTATAATCACTTTTTGCTAATGCTAAGAACAGTACTTAATATTTAAGTTATATCTACAAATATTCTTAAGTCCCTGTTTTGTTCAGTTTTTCATAGTGTGCAATTATCCACTAAGATACATAGAATCTTCTACTCTGAATTGCACAAGTGTTTACCTTACTATATTCCCAGACTTTTCAAATAATTGTCTTTTCAGAGATCTTTGTGCATTTAAGATCTGATGTTACTCGGATCCCTTTAACAGTTGATTTGTGAACTTCTGAAATACTGGCGATATTCAAGAATAATTATTTTTTTAGGGCAAAAATATGATGTATACTTTAGTATTATAACAGCCTGAGCGTGCCTTGTGCCAGCTAAACACAGCTAATCATAGGTCAGATTACTGAAAGTCTAAGGAAGGAACAGCATGTAAACTGCATCATTCCAGGAACCAAGACGGGGCACTACCATGTAAACACATTTCTGAGATGTAATTTCTGCTTTCTCTTCACCAATAACGTACAACCGCAAGCAATGCAAACAATTCTAGGAGCTCTGGAATTCCATGCAGGAAGTACATATTTCAAACTTCTCAGCCCAAAATACCAGGAAACACGCATGATAAATGAATCAAAATATAATTTAGTGTACTAAATTCCTTGAGAACTATCCCCTTTCTCCTCTCTAGAAAGGAAATCTAAATGCACCTAGTGTGTTTGAACCAGAGCAAAACCTGGCCTGGGAGCCAATAGAAAGACAAGAAGCTGAAGACCACACGGGAAGGAAGCAGGAGAGGGAAAGGACTCTGACTCACTACTTAAGTCTAATCTACAAACGTTTTCACTTCTGTCTAATACAACCACAAATTCTAAATTTGCAGAAATTTTAATTTAGACTACTGTCATTATGAATGCTGTATCAAAATGAAGAGAGATTAGGGAGTAAAAATAAAAAAAGTTGAAGAGAAATTACAGAGTGGACAAAATTGTCGAAGTATCTGTTAATGCCAATGTAACCTTAATTTTACATGGAAAAGAGAATCTGAGAAAAGATCTGAAGATCTTTTTAGCCAATATAAAGGGCATCCCAAGCATAAACAATGGTTTAAGAATATATTTTATGGGGAAAACAAACAAACAAACAAACAAGCAAGAAAAAGGTTTCCATAGTCAATCTTAACCTTAAATGCAGGCTGGATTCCTATTTAGTATTCAAACTAACTGCTGTTTTTTCCAGAATGTTTCTTACAAGAAGCATACTTCAGGAGATGAACTAACACAAAGAGAAGAAGCATGCCAGTTTCAACAGAGTCCACCTTTTGTGACCTGTTAGAAAGCTAATTGTTAAAGGATCATTTATATTTTGCATTATTTCAATTCTTTTCCTTCAAGGTGTCAGCATTCATTAACAGCATCTGTAGAAACAACTAGAGTCACAGGACGTGCTGCAATCAAAAACCACAATCGGACCCCAGTCATAAAGTCAAAGTTTTATATCAAATTCTTCTAAGAAACTGTAGTGCCTTTATTTCCCCTTTTCAACATACAGCAAGTATAAGTAGGCAGATTTACAACACTTTAGTGATGTTATATGCCTATTAATGATTAAATGATTTGCAAATCCCTAAGCTCAAGATGCCATAAATAGCTTCTGCACAAAAAAAGACACAAAAGTACTGATTTTACATTTTCCACTTTCCATTACTCAAAATCATCTGCTTCAGATAATTGTGATGTTCTTTTGATGGAGTTTGTGTTTGCAAACCTATGGAAGAACTTCTGCCTGTAAAACTGACTATTTGGTCTGCAAAATTTTATAATCATGAAAGTACTCATACTTTAGAGTAAAAAACATATTAAAATATAAAGTTCCATCCCAGAAGTAGTTTCAGATTTTAATCAAGCATTATCTTCTAATGATTACATTAGAGTTTACGTTTAAAACATGAACTACAGCATTTTCTAATGAAACACTATCATGCATCTTAGGCTAATTTCAACACAGAATATTAACAAAAAGAATACATATTTTAATTACATGTAGATCACTAAAGAGCAAGTAAATGACACAAAGAACCATAATTCTATTAGAAAGATTTGTTTCCATGGGATTTTCATCTATATATGAGTTTTATTGTCTTTCTTATTGTGCATACATAGGTAAGGACAAGATGATTTTTTGTGAGGTACTTTGGAACATTCTAATGGTGGTGAAATTCCAACTATGAGGATCTGTGAAAATAAGAAAGAGTTGTAGGTATCAATTTTTATTTTTTTTTTCACAAGATAAAAATGAGTGAACTTCTGAGCATGTGAGCTCTTTTTTATATCCAGAATACAGAACTTCAAAACGGAGGTTGGGAAGCGTGCTCTATTTAGTTTGTTAGATCATGTAATATCTTTCTTGTCTGGAGGGGATACAAAAGGGAGGAAGAAGAGCTGTAAAGTTAGGTAAATTGTACGCAAGAAGAGATGGGCAGTTTATAACTATAAAACATGAAGCAATAAGCAAGTGCAAGGAAACTATGACGTTCCATAAAGCTGATACTTCTACTAAAGCCAAAGCTTTTTGTATCCTAGTCTCAAGGTTCCTTTTGTGGAGCAGTAGGGAGGATCAGGACCTATCAATGAGAAGTAGAGTGACTGCTTATGAAAAATGCACTATAATTAAACTTTGAGCAATTGCTTTCAACTTGGATGAGACATGAAGAAGAACTTATGTGTCTGCAAGTTTGTCTAACTTTCCCAGATATCCAGGTGCTTTAATAAATGATACAAACTTCTATCTGCAAGACTCATCTTGCCATTTTAACTTCAGGAATAGTGTTATCAGAGGTGCTTTTTCTATCAATATTTCTGCCTGGATTTTTATCTGGATGAGCTGAAATACTAAAAAAATTAATTTTCATGTGCAATCTCATAGTGCAGTACATTTGTATTCTATTAGATCAAACTAACACCAAGGTATACTTGGTATACTAAGGTGCAAAAGTCAATCTCTTCTCCCAAGTAACTACCAATAGGACAAAAGAAAACAGCCTCAAGTTCCACCAGTGGAGGTTTGGATTGGATATTAGGAAAAATTTCCATTTTATTAGGAAAAATATCCAATTTGGATTGCATATTAGGAAAAGGGTTTTCAAGCAGGCTGCCCTGAGGAGTGGTTGAGTCATCCCTGGAGCTATTTAAAAGATGTGCAGATACAGCACTGAAGGAAATGGTTTAGTGGTGGACTTGTCATTGCTATGTTAATGATTGGACTTGATGATCAAGGTTTCTTCCAACCAAAATGATTCTATGATTCTACGATTGCTCCAACAAGAATTACTGATGTGTCTATCTTTTTTTCTCTACCATGTTCGTGCCTTTGAAAAATATGCTTCATTTGATATCAAAATTTTATATTAAAAAACATTCAAAAAAATCAAAACACATAAAACCCTAAGAAAGTATGAAGATCTTCACATCATGTGACCTAGCTGGAAGACAAGGCATTGTGTCTTTTGGCAATTTTTTTCTAGCAATTGAGGATTCAAAAGTCAAATATCCAACAGAATATGCCAGACAGCACTGCATGTATGGTTTTGATTAAGTTTTGATTTCATGCATGATGTAGGAAGTACATTTTACAATGAATAATGAGGAATGAAACAGGTCTGTTGAAATAGGAACAACTGTTGAGCACAGAGACTTTTCCAGCCTTCAAAATTTAACATCTGCAGGAACAGATTATTTTTTTCCACTGCTCTAGATATTTCATTTCATGTTCACCTTGACTATCACATGCAGCAATAATACAGTCCTACAGAACAATAGGTCAAGATCTATTCCACCATCAAAATGGTAAAATCTTGGAAGTCTAACTTAAGGACATCTTTCATATGGAAATAGTAAATCTGGCCTCAATTTTGTGGTTTAGTTTTAGGTGTCAAGAACCTGTCTCTGCAATTCTAACAAAAACAATCTAGCAAAAGGAAAAAGAAAGGGAAAATCAGGCACAATAGCAGAGCACCAAATCAAAACTCAACATTTACAGTAAATGTGAACCTAATCACTGAAATGGTTTGTATATTCAAATAACATACACAAAAAGCAAGAAGTAAAATTTAATCTATCATCCATTTCATGACATTATCCACTAATGTAAACCTCTACCTACTCTGGTTCTCAGACAATAAACAAATAATGCTGTTAATACAATTCTTTCATCTTCCACTGTTAGTAAATTAAGAATGAACAAATAGGAGAAACTAAAATAAATATATGGTAAAACTTTGGTAGATGGTCTAATTATTAGACCTGGAAACATAATACAAAACGGTCAGACATAACCCAAACTAAACGGCCTGGACTGTGTTGATTATGAGCACTTAAACATTACAGAATTATTACTTCCTTCAGTATCATCAAAAATGTAATTGAATTTCTTCTTGGATAAAACTATTCTACACTCCCACACTGGTGCTATGCATATTCTGAATCAAAAGACATGGACATTGACTGGATGTGAAGACTAACTCGTTTTGTTGTCTGTCTTCTGTTCTTGAGGAACATTTTTTGTCTGAGGCAACTTTAGAGTAGAAATATAAAGGACAGCTAAGGAAAATATTTGGGTAGATGGGCACATTTTTGCACATAGCATTTTTATCAGGAAAATGGGAAAGATCAAATACTGTGATAATTTGGAAACAGGATGTTAGAAAATTTAGATACATGACACATTTTCACATTTACTATTTCTTGTATGAAGTGAAGATATAGATATACACTGCACAGAAACACGACTACAGAGAGTAAAGTATAAATTATCTTAAAGGCATTATTATGTACTATTTAGCAATTGGGTGGAAAAAAACCTATGGATCTCTTTAAACTCAGTAAAATCTGTAATTACATAACAAAAGAACAGTTCCTCTCATTTTTTGCTTAATTATAACCACAATTATGTAGGCTTTATTTCGGAGAGGGCAAAAAATGATAATGACTGTTCTTTCACACTGGACTTTGTGTATGAAGAATGATTTGCATCAGTGAAAGGTGGGTGATAGGAAACCATCTTTTTCTCAACTGAAATATTTAACAGGAAAAGCACAAAGTGTTATTTTCTTTTCCTTTGAAAAAAATCCAAAATTCCAAGAAGACATGGTAAGAACAGAATAAATTTACCAATAACAAATCCAAATTACTTCTAAGTTAGAGAATCATTAAACACTTACACAGAGGCTAAAAATGCCACACAGTTATTCTATATCTTGGCTTTCCTAGAACTTGAAAAAGACATTTTAAAGAAAAATTTTCCATGTGGAACATGGCAAAATCTAGCCAATTGTGTTCATCTAGTCAAAATTAGTCAGCTGATTTATAATAATCAGCAGAGATAGGAAGGCAATGTAATAGGTGAGTGACTAAAATAGATGTGGGACCCATAACGTGGAATGATTTACCCTACAGAACTGCCATTTCTCTCTACTAACAGCACAAGGAGTAATTCATTTAGACCCTAGTTCTAATGTCAAACTTCAAATATAAATAACATTAGGTGAGATGAATTTCTCTCATAGTTTCTAAGTACTGATTGGGTATTTCTGCAAAAAATGGAATGCTAAAATAGGAAAAAGAAGTATTTCTTGCTGGGATGAAATGATGGAAGAAGCAGCATGGAGCTAAGTGCTTGCTGGCAGAATCCTACTGCTTTCTACTGTGTTGATGCCAGTAAAGAATTTAGTCTAATGTCAACAAACAGTCCTTCCAGATGATGAGAATTACTGATAGCAAAACTTCAATGCTCACAGCGTAAATAGAAAGTGAAAGATCACTTAAAGAAAATTCAAACTTGGAATCACAGCCTTCGCATCAAGATTTGATAAACAGCTTCCATAGATTATCTCTGCATGTTGAAGTCCTGCCTCTCATGATGGCATACACCAGATTATCCAAGTGCCAACCCCTTCCTTTCTCAAACAATGTAATAATTACAGGATATTATTTCCACTATTCAGAGTCATGAAAGGCTGAAAGACAATCTGTGTTTGTATTCCAGTGAGATGAATGACATTCTTAAAGGTTTTTACAGCTGACTTTTTTCCTACCTTGCACTTTGCCTATTAAATTCAACATTCATATACCACTATTTCACTGTTTTATTTAATTTTGTGTTGAGTACACATACATACCACATAGAAAATCCATCACTTAATAACCTCCAAGAAGTAAAGGATAAAATCTGGGGGTGGGGAACTGTTATCTAACTTACATTTTAATTCAGTATGTATTTTCATAATAATCAATACAGACATTATTAAGAAATTGAAATTTGAGTATTAAAGTCAATGAGTGAATGAAAAAAAACAATAAAATGCACAGAAAAGGGAGAAACAACGTTTGAAAATGAAAATTAACAAAAAGATGAAAAGTAATTGACACAAAGACCTAGAGTACTGAAAAGTTATTTTAGACACAAATCTTTGCAGGATTGAGTTCTGCAAACTGAGTGTGAAACAGCAGATTTCCAGACATCTTGTAAAACTCTGTTTTTTAAAAACTTGGCCAGAGTAAATGGACAAGCGCTTTCTGTCACTTGCTGGAATTGTATTTCTCTCTCCCCTCAGCTTTCTTGTTATGACTTTTTATGACATCTTATTATGACTTGATAAATTAAAGAATCTCCCACTAGGAAAGCTGCACCTGTTATGGAGCCAGCTCTTGCACCTTAGCGTAAGAGTCATAGAAATGTAGACTGGAAGAAACCTCTCCAGCTCGTGTTACTTAGCTTTCCACTGTCAATACCAGATCAGGTCAACAGTATCTTTTTTCCAGATAAGTTTTGAAAACCTCCAAGGATGGATATTCCACAGCACTGCTAGCATGATGAATTTTTTCTAATGTTCGTCTGAATCTTCCAAGGCGCAGCTTCTGACCACTTCCCTTTGTTTTGCCACTTGCTATTACAAAAAAAGAATCTAGCTTCATCATCTCTGTACCCCTCCCACAAGTAACTGTAGTCTACTTTTGGAGGCTCTTTGCAGAGTGAACAAACCCAAGTTTCACAGGCTCAACCTGTGCTCAAGCCTCCAGCCTGTGTGCTTCAGGCCCTTAAAAGTCTTTGTAACAGTTCTTCAGAACCCTCACTGCTTCTCAATACTCTTTCTGAACTAGGACACCAAAAATTGGAGTCTCATTCCACATGCAGCCTGCCCAGAGCTGAGTAGAAGGGGATGATTTTCTCTTAATGAGGCTCCATACTTGGGTATTGCCTGAAATGGAATGAGAGCACACCCTTGGCTAATATTCAAGTTTGGTAATTCCATCCTGATTAGGGTTCTGTACTTCTAGTCAGACTTCACAAGGTTTCTGTTGGCACGGTCTAAGCTCTACTGTTTGACATGTCAAACCCTCTCCCTGTCAGCATCACGCCATCTTGGTCTTCTGACAAAACAAAACACATTTACTGTTGACATTTTTCTAAGTAAAATAGATTCTTGATTCCTTTCAGATCCTTCAAACATCTCTCTTTTTTTTTTTTAATCTGTAGAAGCTGGTGCAAATAACACACTAAATAACACTATCTTTACAATTCATGTTCAAATAAGCATGCATCCATGTCCCTTTCTGAATCACTCCTATTCAAAAAACAATCTCCATTCTGGCAATGTAATTTAGATTTTTTTTCCTGTCAAACCTAAATTAGCTCAAGCACAGGCTGTTGATATTGCATCTAAAGAGAGTGAGAAACTACCTGGATGCTGCACAGTAATACCTTCATTCTCATCTAGTGCAGCATGATTGATGAGTCTGCAAAACATCAGGAATCCTTGCCCATAATAGAGAATCCTATTCAAACAACAGGCAGACTACTATGGCTCTAGAACACCACAATAAGTCAAAATTGTAAATTATATTTATTCAAAAAATAACCACAGGAGATCTCTAACTTTATACATTGTTTATGATTCTACACAAACCAATTGCCCAAACAGATTAATTTCACTCCTCAAAGCGCTGTATATTTCTGAGGAAAAATGGTTCAATAAAAAATATTGCATTCAAAAAAATAGTAACATGACTCTCATTTAACACAGCAAAACTAAAGTGCTTTCTCTTCTGTTCTCAAGACAGACTCTCAAAGATACCTCCTAAAACACAAAAGACTCATTTGATCTTTTCATCAATGTCAAAATAGAATTAGTGGTGCAAGTTTAAATCTGCTGGTGCTGGCACACAACTATTGCATTACTCTGTCAAACTGTGGCTAAGAGTAGAGCTGATGAAGCAATTTGGACTTCTTCCAGGGTTCTTATATCCAGGAAAATGCCTAGCCACTATCACTAAATCGCTGATTTTTAAATCACGTGTTTGTAATTATTGACACTATGAGGTGGCAATTTGAAAACATATATTTTATAGAACTCACATAGGTTGATAAAGAAAAGTTTCCTGAAGATGAAGTCAGACTCACAGAGTCAGCGCTACTGTCTCAGGGCATATTTAACTTTACAAAGTTGTCTGATGAATTTGAGAACATCAGATTCACCCTAAGGTGAAGGGGCTGTTTCACAGCAGTTACTATATAGTGCAGAGGGTGGCTCAGAACTCTTTCCCATATGAAGAGTTATAAAAAAAATCATCTCTGACACTCAAGAAACACAAAGTTCTATAACACAGCAGTCAGTACTGCAAGGTCTCAGCCCTCTAGTGAACCTCAGACAGAGCACTGCAAGCACAGCTAGAAAAGTTACTAAGCTGTACCTTGAAATGGGCAAAAGTTTCTGTACAAATCCATAATGCCCGACTTGCACTAAGCCACTTCACCTACACTCGACACACCAACACGAAACCACCTCTTCACTGAGCCTTGCCATAGGGAATCCTTCTGCACCTATCACCAGCCTGCCGTACAGCACATGAGGATCCAGAATTTGACGACATGAAGAGGCTGTTGTGCTCCTTAGACTGCAGTCCACAAAAGTGACCACTGAAGGAAATCATCTACATCTTCTGAATGGAAATGCTCACAGAGTGGGCAGAAGCAACCTGTGGAGAATACCCGCAAATCAAAGCGGAACATAATTCTGTGGAATTATGTCCCATAAAATGGCAGGCTAAGGTGGTCATCCCCATGTCTACTACAATATGTCTTGTCTGGAAATGTTATTAGAAATATTAACTCCTTACAGCCTACAGGAGGAAATGAATAGGTTGGGGATAAGGCTGCAGACAACTCTGCTAAGTCTGTATGTCCTCCTCTTTGGATACCAACAAGTGGTACCGCATGTTGTGCAAGTATATACACGTGTCAAAATGTTACACTTGTAGGCGTTAATAACCTTGAACTTGGCTTTACTAAATTGCATTCTGTTCAAATTAGTTCAATTTACAAAGCTATCCACTTCGCATAATTGATATTTTATTATTTATCAATATACAATCTGCTTATTGTTTGGACTATTAAAGAAAATAAAATTCAAAAACCATGAGATCAAATTAGAAAACAAGAAGAGCTTTTCAGGGAGTTCCCTTAAGCATGGTCACAGCGCAACCGATTCTGGCTTTTCATCTTTAATGACTGGATTTCAGTTTTACTGTGAAGTAAGTAGACTGGAGTTCAGAAGCAACGTTACTCGGCGTAGAAAACTAAACAGTGGTTCTGTACCACACCAAATGTATTTGAAGAGTACTTAGATTCCAGTTAAAATGCCCGAAGGAATAGAAAGTGAATATATATCAAACTATTTTCTGTTCTTAAAGCAGTTAATAGCAGCCTTGTTTCTGCAAAATATCACATTTAAACCTAAAAAAAAAATACAGTCTTATTTTGTGAAGAGTGAATTAGCTGTTCGCTTGAGTGTCAGTTCACAAAAAAATGCACCCTGATTTTATACTAATAGAAAAACCAAACCCCTATGGAAGGAGGTACATCTACATCATGCAGTTCATCTGGCAAGCACAAACCTAACACCCTCGAAAACACTGCATTGCTCAAATAACCAGTGTCCAGATTTCAATCCTCCAGGCACCTAATACAACATCATAATTACTGATTACAGAAACTATAAAATAATAACTTTGACAGGTATTTCATATGAACTAAGGATTAAGTGATTTCATAACCAACTGATTATTTTTTCCTCAATTTTTAAAGTAACTCAGTTTTCCTTAGACATAGATTAGAAATAGGATTACTCAAACAAGCCAAGCAAAGATTAATATTGCAGTACCTGGAAACTGAAATATCACCTGAAAAAACCTGTTGTTTATTTCTTCAAAAGACTGATTTTTAAACACAAGTCTGTTTATATACAGGATTCATTGGAGACTTATTTGTACACAGAAATTGCACCCCCAAAGAAAAGCAGAATTCTTGTATTCTGAAGTTTATAAATATGAAAAATGTCCTATTTTCTTTCCTGCACAGAAGATATTTTTCATGTTTCCTGGAGAAAAAAAAAAAAAAATCTACACTGAACTATCTGAATGACTGTAAAACTTAATGTGATGGCTATGGCATTTAAAGTTCATGCCTATGTGTAGGTGTAGAAATACCTATGACAGGGAAAATGTCCTGCTCAAACGTGTAAGATGTTTTTTCAAAATCTACTAAGTCTTTATCTTTTTAAACATACAGAAGTGCTGGTTTTGCCAGACAAGTTAACCCACTGGGCAGTCTCCAGGACAATAAAAATGATAATAAATTTTTTATAGTGCTACAAAAAACGAATTTTTAAAATTTATGCAATGTTTTGTTCCTTTTGGAAATCAAATACTTGGCTAGAAAAGGCAAAACACGCACTGAATTTTGCATAAAGATCATGCCATTCAAAATAATGTATGTAGAACTCATTGGTGAGATGCCAAGAAAAGGGCAAAGCATTTTCTTAAACATGAAGTGAGTAATTTCCCAAAGTTTATTGTTATAAATGTAGAGCATGCTATAAAGCTGCTGGAACTGTGGAATAAAAATTTTGTATTTGCAATAGCACTTTCCTTGATTATTGTGGATTAGCATATTTATGAGGTTACTCAGCCTCAGGTTTAAACCCACAAATCAAAGGTTTGTATCAGCATGGTTAATGGATTACACAGAAGTCTATGGCCTATGATATCCCAAAGGTATCTGTCTTTGAGAAGATTTATGTATATAATACCACTTTGTACAAATTAAATTTTCTGATCTTTTGCGTGGTGCTTGGTGATTCCTCTCTAATGTGTAAAACAACGAAAAAGCAGCATTCCCATTCAGGAGAGAAACTCATTGATGTATCTTCTCATTCCCTTCCTCACCTATTGATAAGGCCATGAAAGACAGAGGCTTTAATTCCTTGATGTATTAAATAGCACTACTACAATGAGAGCAGAAGTCATTGTGAGCATATTTGATTCAATTAAACTTCTCAAAAGAGGAAGGAATCTGCATTCCAGCAGCTGTTCAGAGAACAACTACTTGAATTTTGTTCATCCTATGAACAGCACTATCATAGAATAAACCTAGAATTAAAAAAACAGCCTCATTTTTTTTCTGCAAAGGTGAATGCTGACTACATAACTATTAATGGTAAACACCTTTTTTTTTTTTGGCTTCAGAAAGACCAGAATACTAAAACAAGAAATTGAAATGCCTCTTCCTGCTTTTCATGAAAGACTGTAAGGAATTAAAAGGTAAATCAGGAGGTAACTCATGCAGAACGGCTTTTTCAAGACTTTGGGTATCCAAGTGAAATCTTTTTATCGTCATTGTGAAATGATGACAAATGAAGACAGAGAAACCTCATTAAACTGTAAAGAGAAAACGTCCATTGCTTTATTATTATTTCTGTTTGCTCCTGAATATCCACATCTAATAACAGGAGGGACAGGGTTACGAAAAGAAGGGCATGGGAGTCACTTGTGTGTGTGTGCGCAAGAGTGAAGAGGGCACATACAACCCAATATAATTTAGAATACCCAACCTAAAAAGATGCAAGGAAAAAAACAAAACCAATTGAGCTTTCTGTATTGTATGTATATTCCACTGAAGGAAAAGTGTGGGGTTTTGCATGTAAAGGATAATGTCCACCTATTTATACAAGGACAAAATCCTACCAGATCTGCTCCTGAAAGATAATAGATACCACTAATGTGAAAATATGAAATGCTTCAAATAAAGTGAAAGTGGTTAACTGACCTAAAAAATCCCTCAGCATACTGAGAAGTAAAAAATACAGCACCTAAGGAAGAAAATGAGTTCCTTTCTTCCTGGAAGGGGTGATCAAAATCCAGAAAGTGACAACTGAGACTTTTACAAGATAAAATGAAAGTTAAATGATGAGGATTAACAGAACGCATTGTGATCCAATTTTTTTATGTTAATATTACTCTCTTACACTTAGTTTTTATCCATCATTTGAAACTCCTATTACATTGCAAGCTATAATAAATTTGGAAAAAAGCAGAGATAACTGACAGCTCTAGATTTTACTCAACTTCATAATACATTCTGTAGAGTCAGGGTGATATACTGTTGATATATCATATCATTGACTGATACACTGTCAGACTCAGGAAAGCATTCATAGAAGACAAATATATGTGTAGTGTTAGTAAACAGGGGCCTTTGATGTCGCACTTTTTCATAACTTGCAGTAATTAGGTGGGGAAAGGTGGAAGAATAACTGGCTTTCAGGAAGATTCAGCATGATGCAAACTAAAGAAGAGCAGGACCTGCTCAGCTGAAATAAATTTCTAAGAAATTAGGCTAGCTGAGCATGAGAATGAACTACACTAAGAGGTACTGGCAGCAGCTATTTCCATGAAACAACATTTGTAACAAAAGCTCTATCACCAAAATACCGAAATGACAGTGTAATGCATGAGATGCATCACCTGTAACTGAGATCTTGAAGGATATCCACGAAGTTCAGAATGGGCTGTTCTTACCCCATGGACAAACGTCAAGGCATTTCATTCGCATCCACTTTAAAAATTAAAGACCTTATTTGCTTAGAAGAAAAAATTTAAGTTGTCTGCACTAAGAGTACTTTTTATTCTTACTTTATAAAAACTGTATTTCCAAGTATATTTTCCAGAAGCTCTAATTGTTTAAATAGGCATGTGCAAATGAAGAGTAACCATTCAGGTGTTAAACAGCTTTAACAAAATCCAAATCCAAAGAAAATAAACAAACCTTTTCCGTCAGAGCACTTTATGCTTTCAGAGAGCAAAGGAAAACACTTTTCAAGAGCCCTACATAATTATAATTGCCTCAACTCTGTTGAGACATAGGTAGTGCCTTTTCCTTTCACACACTGAATACTTCATACCAACTTACGGCAGAAATATGTAAGATCTGCTTTTGGGGGCACTTGTTCAGTTATCTAGATGCTTTTCATTGGAATAGGAGCAGATTGTGTCTGCAGAGCAGAATTTGATCCCAATATAATGAGTAACATCTTCTGAAGAAAACAAGTACATGAGTCAGGGCAAAGATCCTGCCTGAAAAAAACATTCAGAAAGATAATGAATTCAGTTTCTGCTACGCTTTGGAATTCTGAAACACCTCATTTGCTATACCGAATCTATATGGCAAGGGAGTTAGGCAATGAGTAAGAAACCCATCTGAAAAGTCAAATAAAGTTTGGGTATCTTCTGGCGTTCCTCTATGCTTCGGTAAAATAATTTCTACTTTTAACTAGGGACATGTTTCAAAAGGGCAATGCTGCAGTTTTCTAAGAAAACCTTTAACAAAATTTTGTTTTCTAAGAATCAAAGCTACAGAACGTAGCTCTGCCTGTCCTGCATGAACAGTTTTGGACGTGAAGACTCATTTTAAACACACTGCATAGAAGACTAAGGGTCTTAAAAATTCAGTGCCTACAAGATTTGTAACAAGAGTACAAGAGAGACATTAAATATACAAGTTAAAGGAAAGACGCCTACACAGATGCACACATTACCAGACACCACAGAAGCAAACAGAAGAAAATACTTATGAAAGTGCCAATTATTTTCATTAATTTTAGACAAAACATCAGGATGAAGTATAAGGTTTTCTGCAGAAACATAGGAAACTTGAGTTTTAGAGAGAAAAAAGAAAAAAGAAAAAAAAAAAGCTAGTTTCCCCAAAAATTGTCCTACAAAATCATGATATACCACACACTCCAATTATTGGATTCTATAAGCCTAAGCAGGGTTTTGTAAGAGTGGTATTGAGCAGGGCACAGGAGAACAAATATTAACAATGCTGTCCCCAAAGAGATGAATACCTTAAAAGACAATCCAGACTATCTGGCTTCAAGCACAGGAAGGTGTTGAAAAATGAAGCTAAGAAATTAAAATCACAAAGTTTAGTCCCTGCAGGGTGAACTTTCTCACACACAGATTTTAAAGCTAACTTTCTTGCCAGCAGCCATATGCAACAGGTATCCTCAGAGTATTCCAGAAAAGATTTTCAGTACGCTTTCTGGGACAAGAACACTGCAGAAAAGTATCTTCAACTAAATGCATTGACTATACTCAAAAACAAGGGTTGTTTTTTCCTCCCCAGTGGTCACAGAAAGTCCCAAGACCATTCCATTGTACTCTACACTTTTTTGTCCAAATGAGAACTTACACGTGGTTTTCACTGAGACATGAACATACTTATAAAAAAAAAAAACAGATAACTTTTTTTGTATTTCTTATTTCTGAGAACTAATGCTTAATTGTTTTCTAGCTGCAAGTGAATTTGTTTTGTAATTATTTTATGCATCTGTAGAGGGCTTAATGCTGATTTATGTTGTTTACAGAAATCTTGACTGCTGGGAATCAGTTCAACAAAAATAAACCATGTGACCTTATTCAAAGGTTACAGGGGATTTTCACAAATGAGATGTTCTATACAGCAATATTCTTCCAGTACAAATATATTCTCAGTAATTATTTTTAAAAATGATAAGATAAAGTGTTCTATATACCAATTACTGTTTTAAACCTGAACCTAAGTCAGAAAAAAATTAAATACAGAAAATTTCATTTAAACTAGAATTTCTTTTTACTGCAAGGAAGATCGAAGATTAGAAAAGGCTGCTCAGATAGATTGGGCACCAATTCCCCACCCTTGGAGAAATTCAAAACCTCATCAGACAAAGCCCTGGACAACTTGCTTTAGTTGACCTTGCTTTGAGGGGTCTGACAATCTCAAAATTCCAGCCAGAATCATTCTGTGATTCCATGATTAGGCATGATTATTTCCCTTCTCACAGATTAGCAGGGATTATTAGGCCCCTGTACCAGTAACAGGAGACAAGACAGAAAAAGGATTTGACAGATTTAATTTTCTCACTGTTCTTCCAAAGCTGACAAGTGTTAATTTAAAACAACTAATCCGATCTAATACAAACTTAACTTTTCCCACATGTTTTGCCAAAGACATCTATGCTATTGATACCACACCAAAAAATGGTACTGATATTTTGATAGAAACTGAGTGATCACTTGAAGTTTGTTATATCAAAATTTCCTGAAAAAATGCCCTGATTCTGGTAATGGCAGCAAACATTTAACACTGCAATGTAAACTAATATATATTTACTGCAACATGCTATTGCAGAAGCACCAATATAAAGCTTATTGTTTGTAAAGAGCACTTCTATGCTTTTTCGTTATTTGTCTGAAGAATTGCCTTGTGATTATCTACTCAATGACTCAATCTTCATATAATACCATTAATTAATTTTAACCTGTCTAAAGAGTTAAAATTGTTTTTCCTAACAGACAAGCTGGAAAGCTGATCACATTTTATGAAAATTAATTGACCCCACAAATCTGATGGCATCCTTTTGGCCCCTTTTGCTGTTCTTTGATTTGGGATTTATTAAACTGCTTATTATTAAGCTGTTGCAATTTAGAACACTTATAACAACTGTGTACAGTAATTGAATGTCCTTTACATTAATTAGGTAAACGTGATGGCAGGTCTAATTTTACATAGAGAGCAGTTAGAACGTTCAAATTTATGTGACACAGGAAAACAGGAATGAAGAGAGCAGAAGACAGTGATGTGACCTAGTCTCCCACAGTGGAAGGCATTCCATCATGATGGCTAATTTACCAAGGTACATAGAACACTCAGGACTCATGCTGTAACCAAGACACAAGCTCCATTTGCTAGTATTTAAAATAAAATCTTACATAGGAATAAAAAACTAGCAACTGAGGGGAGGAGGGAGGGAAGATACCTGATAAATATCCTTGGATAGTCCAGACAAGGGCAACAAAGCTAGTGAGGAGCCTAAAGAGCAAGTCTCATGAGGAAGGCTATGAGAATGGAGGCTGTTTAGCCTGGAAAAAAAGCAGGCTGACAGGAGACCTTATCCTTCTCTACAGCTATCTGAAAGGAAGGCTGTACACAGTTGGGAGTTAAATTTCTTCTCCCAAGCAACACGCAACAGGGCAAGAGGAAATGGCCTCAAGTTGTGCCAGGGTAGGTTTAGATTGGCTATTATGAAAAAATTTCTACACTGAAATGGTCACCAAACACTGGAACAACCTGCCCAGGGAAGTGATGGAATTGCAGTCCCTGGAGGTATTTAAGATGGGCAGATGTGGTGCTTAGGGAAACGATTTAGTGGTAGTTTTGTCAGCGTTTGGTCGATGGTTGGAATAGATGGTCTGAAAGGTCTCTTCCAACCTAGCCTCTTCTATGATTCTATGTTTCTGGACAACCTGTTCTAGCTGAGCCTGCTTGAGCAGGGGGGATGGACAAGATGACCTCCAGAGGTCCTTTCCAACCTCAATCACTGTATGATTCTGATATACCAATAAATTTATGAGACAAGAGTTGAAATTGCTGTTGTAAGTCTATCTTTCCATATCCTGATTTTCAGTATGCATAAAATCATAACTACAGTATTAAAATTCTTTGCACTT
>VZRU01003232.1:238349-304561 GCA_013398155.1 Pedionomus torquatus | reverse complement strand
AAAAGAGTTGAAGATTAAATGCAGTGGCAGTCACCAGCGTGTTCTTCATGTGAATCACAACCATGAAACTGCAAACCATCTGATTTGCACAACTAAACCCTAGTGATTTATAGTTCTTACACCTGATCAAATTTAGAAGTTTAATAAAGCACAGGAAGGAAAAAACAACCTTCACATATCTGCATTTGTACTGTAAATGTACATTTGTACATTTTTGTAAATTCCAGTTTGTTGACTGAGTACTGTAGAGAGAATAAGCAGTGCACTTGGACTGCACTTTGAAGAGGAAAGAGAGTAATTTCTGAATCCCCAGATAGGAAAGAAGAAAAAAAAAANCCATGATTAGGCATGATTATTTCCCTTCTCACAGATTAGCAGGGATTATTAGGCCCCTGTACCAGTAACAGGAGACAAGACAGAAAAAGGATTTGACAGATTTAATTTTCTCACTGTTCTTCCAAAGCTGACAAGTGTTAATTTAAAACAACTAATCCGATCTAATCCAAACTTAACTTTTCCCACATGTTTTGCCAAAGACATCTATGCTATTGATACCACACCAAAAAATGGTACTGATATTTTGATAGAAACTGAGTGATCACTTGAAGTTTGTTATATCAAAATTTCCTGAAAAAATGCCCTGATTCTGGTAATGGCAGCAAACATTTAACACTGCAATGTAAACTAATATATATTTACTGCAACATGCTATTGCAGAAGCACCAATATAAAGCTTATTGTTTGTAAAGAGCACTTCTATGCTTTTTCGTTATTTGTCTGAAGAATTGCCTTGTGATTATCTACTCAATGACTCAATCTTCATATAATACCATTAATTAGTTTTAACCTGTCTAAAGAGTTAAAATTGTTTTTCCTAACAGACAAGCTGGAAAGCTGATCACATTTTATGAAAATTAATTGACCCCACAAATCTGATGGCATCCTTTTGGCCCCTTTTGCTGTTCTTTGATTTGGGATTTATTAAACTGCTTATTATTAAGCTGTTGCAATTTAGAACACTTATAACAACTGTGTACAGTAATTGAATGTCCTTTACATTAATTAGGTAAACGTGATGGCAGGTCTAATTTTACATAGAGAGCAGTTAGAACGTTCAAATTTATGTGACACAGGAAAACAGGAATGAAGAGAGCAGAAGACAGTGATGTGACCTAGTCTCCCACAGTGGAAGGCATTCCATCATGATGGCTAATTTACCAAGGTACATAGAACACTCAGGACTCATGCTGTAACCAAGACACAAGCTCCATTTGCTAGTATTTAAAATAAAATCTTACATAGGAATAAAAAACTAGCAACTGAGGGGAGGAGGGAGGGAAGATACCTGATAAATATCCTTGGATAGTCCAGACAAGGGCAACAAAGCTAGTGAGGAGCCTAAAGAGCAAGTCTCATGAGGAAGGCTATGAGAATGGAGGCTGTTTAGCCTGGAAAAAAAGCAGGCTGACAGGAGACCTTATCCTTCTCTACAGCTATCTGAAAGGAAGGCTGTACACAGTTGGGAGTTAAATTTCTTCTCCCAAGCAACACGCAACAGGGCAAGAGGAAATGGCCTCAAGTTGTGCCAGGGTAGGTTTAGATTGGCTATTATGAAAAAATTTCTACACTGAAATGGTCACCAAACACTGGAACAACCTGCCCAGGGAAGTGATGGAATTGCAGTCCCTGGAGGTATTTAAGATGGGCAGATGTGGTGCTTAGGGAAACGATTTAGTGGTAGTTTTGTCAGCGTTTGGTCGATGGTTGGAATAGATGGTCTGAAAGGTCTCTTCCAACCTAGCCTCTTCTATGATTCTATGTTTCTGGACAACCTGTTCTAGCTGAGCCTGCTTGAGCAGGGGGGATGGACAAGATGACCTCCAGAGGTCCTTTCCAACCTCAATCACTGTATGATTCTGATATACCAATAAATTTATGAGACAAGAGTTGAAATTGCTGTTGTAAGTCTATCTTTCCATATCCTGATTTTCAGTATGCATAAAATCATAACTACAGTATTAAAATTCTTTGCACTTGATTTAGAAACTCAATAGCTGCAAAATTCAATACAGATCTGTAATAAAAAATAATATAGATTGATATTATAGATATATATATAGATATATAGATATATAGATNGAAGATTAAATGCAGTGGCAGTCACCAGCGTGTTCTTCATGTGAATCACAACCATGAAACTGCAAACCATCTGATTTGCACAACTAAACCCTAGTGATTTATAGTTCTTACACCTGATCAAATTTAGAAGTTTAATAAAGCACAGGAAGGAAAAAACAACCTTCACATATCTGCATTTGTACTGTAAATGTACATTTGTACATTTTTGTAAATTCCAGTTTGTTGACTGAGTACTGTAGAGAGAATAAGCAGTGCACTTGGACTGCACTTTGAAGAGGAAAGAGAGTAATTTCTGAATCACCAGATAGGAAAGAAGAAAAAAAAAAACTTAGAGTGGTAGAGACTTGAAGATGATGAGAGAGAAATGCTATGGAATAGACATGAAGCTGGCAGCTTCAGAAGAGGAGAACCAGAAGACACGATTCTGTACTAAGAAAGGACAAGCTACAATGTAAACGGACATCTCAATAATTTGCTAGTGTTCAGGATTTTAGGGTCTATAGTAGAAGCATTTGTTTGTCCGCAGACCTAAGCACTTGCTCATACATAGTCAAGACTGATTTACTAAAGAACAGAAAATCTCTCAGAAACCTTTACTTCAGTGTATTTGGCTGTTCTAAAAGAGCCGATTGTCTGAGGGAGCAGATCTTCCACAACATCTGAACCGCAATTGGAGATGTGCTATCAGAGGGAAAGCCTGAGTTGAAAATGAAGCTGCAGTCTGTAAAGCAGATCAACAATTCAAAACTGAGGCTAGAGTTAAAAACTTGTTTTTTAAAACAGTCAGAAATTGACTTTTTGAACCTGTGGTTTGTATAACCTCCAAAGCACCGTCAGCTCTGTCAGACTGGAATAATCAGAAACTGCATCAGACTGGCCAAGGGCAGACCTTTCATCCATCTGTTCGGGAGCAAAAGTCACACTCGACAGGTCAAGAAACACCCTATTCCTCAGTACCCGTTTCAGATGCAAAATTGCTGTGTTTATGTATATTTTTCAATTAAACGTCTAAAGGAGAAGCTCACTTTTATAAAGAGTAAAGATAACAGCTACATAAATGTTACAATATTTCATTTGTTGAAAGAAAAATTACACTGCTATTTTTTGAAGTCTCTTCCAATGCTGCACTTACATGTCATATAACAGAGCTTGGTTTAAAATATAAGTATCCATAAAAAGGTGATATGATAATATCTTGTGCTAATGGTGTCATTATCAAGCTATAAAGTGATGCCATTATTTTGCCCAACTGTGTGGCTTCATGCCCAAGGCCATTGTTCCAGCTGGGAAGAACGACTCACAGTAATGTGACATATTACGAAATTTCCTTAAATACGTAAGAGGTTTCATAAACGGAGTGCATTTAAGCAAGCCATGCTATTATGTAATAAAAACATTTCCTGATTTATATCTGAGAGTAGCAAATCACGTCAAACTATCCCTTCCTAACATTCCAAAAAATGAAATATACATATTTTGAAGGCTGACTAAAAAAAGCTGATACAGACCTCATATTATAATAAAACTAACATAAAAATATTTTATAAGATAAAAATATGAAATAGAAATATTTGTAAAATTTAATTTTCCATACATTTGGCAAGTAAGCCAGCTGCCAGAATTCAGGGCTATAAACCACAAACAGCCCAGTGGTCAAAAGCTAAAATTGCCTTTAACCCCCAAGATGGAGTTTAATGCATATAAAAACAGTGATTATAAATAGAACTAAATATGACATCTGCAAGATTTCTCCCACATCTTGAATCTTGTTTTACATACACAAACCGTAACACATCTCTTTCTTTGAGGATTCTTGAGAGTCACTGAGTCCCAACTTTGCCTTTCAAGTTCAAGAAAAGATGAGCTGAAAGACCTGTTATGGCATCTTAACACGTTCATTATTAACATCTGCTCAGCCACTAGTTTTGTACTTCAAGCGTGATCATTAGAAAAAGTACACTCCTCTTCACGCTCCCAAATTGAAACTGCAAAGGGAAGAATAATTCTTGGCATCATTCTCACAGCTGCAACAAATCTAAATTATGACATCAGTTGCAGACTGACTCAATAGCAAATTACCAAATCCAATTTACTCAGGACCTTGTAATTCAGTTTCAATCTAATTTAATTCAATTTTAGCTGTGATATATAAATGTTGATTAGTAGACTATTGCATAAGATTATAAAGTACCTAAGTTTCTTAAATTACTACTGTTTAAGATACAGCAGCTTTCATTTTTTTCTTTTTGTTCAAAGACAGACTTGAACAGTCCAAATTTGAATAAAATGAAATCTGGAATCCATGACAATTAACTCTACAGCATAATATTTTAGCAAGCAGAAAAAATATCTCCCTTTGCACACAAACTGAGCTACAAATGCACTCATTTGATACAGCAGGCCACGCTGACATGGGTTCATCCTTATTAAAGGTGCAGCTACAATCACTCATCAAAAATGCAGTATACTAATGTTTGAAATGTAGATTTTTTAGATCTAGATTTTTTTTATCATGTGGTCATAAAAAAATACTTTCAAACTTAGTTCAAACAAAATATTTAATGTATTTTACTTTTTTATCAAAAGAAAATTTTAAATTAATAAAAGAATCTTTCAGATTATTAGAAAATAGAGGAGATTTGGGGGGGAAAAAAAATGCTCCAAAGACACAAGTTACAAGTTTAGTAGCCTATATCATTGGACAATTAATTAAAAAATCAATTTTCCTACAATGATGAACAAAAATCGTTCTCAGGTCTAAATTAATCTCTTAGAACAATCATCAAATATTCAGGTTCATTTTACTTGGAGAGGTTTTCAGCTGCCCACCCTTGGCTGAAAAATGGTTAAAAAATTAAGCTAATTCAAACACTTAACTCAGCTGTAGCTGAGCATCTTAGCTGAAATAAACAGCAAAAATCCCATTGTTTCCATTATGGTAATATCCTTAGTATTCTGTAAATATCTGGCTATTGCAATGATGATTGCTGCCTTTATAGCCCGGAGCCCTTGTCATAGAAAGTCTGAACAAATTATGTTCTTCTCTGCTGCTTAGAATTCAAAAAATTAAGAAATGCATGGATCTTAGAACTATGTATTAACTTGAGAAGCAAAGACAATGGAAACCAAAGAGTTCAAAGACCTTAGCGCATTAGGAAATCAATAGGACCTTCTGGATTACAATACTTCGCAGAATCTCATCACCAACTTTGAACATGCAGAATTGAAATGTAAGTACATACCCTCATTGTCTGCTCTTTATTTTAGTCCACACACACAAAAAAAATTTAACACAAACAAACAAAAAAGTGTTTTGGGCCTGAGCAGTTCTATTCAACAGCCTCTGAAAATAACAGATTGCACTCGTTGTCCTCCACCAGTACCAAGTACTAAGGTGTATCGTACAATATACTTCTCTGCAGACTTCAGAATTGTGGCCCAATGACCTCCCACTACTATAACGTTTTATAAAGCTACAAGTATTAAAATGCACAGCCCAATTTGTACGCAGAGTTTTCATACTTAATTTGTTTGAAAACACCAACATAAATATGCATCTTGGGTGTCAGCCACAGCAACTGTCACTGAATAATAGTAACATATACACAGATTTAACATCATGGTATACAACCATTTTGCTGATTTGTACTGATAACTACTTATTGGTATACATGTACAAGACGTAACTTCTAGTTTTTTCAGAAAAGATGGTTTTACTGGTGACTAACTCACTAAAAATGGTTTGAAGGAAATGGACAGGAACAACTTAGCTGTGCCTATTCAGAAACAGGTAACAAGGACTTTTTGAGAGAGATCTTCTCAGAGGCTTCTCACAGAAACCACCTCCTTGGGAACTCTCTGCAATCAGGCTCTAGCAGGCTTGCTGCTTGCCAGAGGGTCTTCTGGTTATCCAGAGACAATGAAAGAGCCTCTTGTTCCTCCCAGATCCACGATGCCAGCCCTCCCTCCGGATAAGAATATGCTTCAGTTTTGAGGTCTTCTGAGTTACTCACAGTGACCTTATAGAGTTCACTGACCCTCTTTGCTTTTGAGTTCTTCTAATACTACCAAGTGAAAGTACAATGAAAGGACACTTCAAAGTACAATACAGACATAAGCCAATTTGCCACCTTTTTTTCCCCCCACAGTATTACATTTACTGGTCTTTACTTCAAGACAGGTGAACATCAGGAAAAACTACTCCATGGCAAGCTATATGTAACACATTTTCACAAATAAAACTATGTTAAAAATCAGGATAAACCCATCAGTAACTGTCATTTGCTATTTATATAGCTATATTTATGCTAAAGGTTTGAAGGGCAATTAAAATATTTAACCTAGGAATTTACTTGGAATTCTATTTTGCAAAAAATTAAAATTTGCACTAAAAATTAAAATTGGCCAAGATAACACTCAAGATCCATGATAAGAAGCTCTGCCTCTGGGATACAAAATAATCACAAAATGTATCTACACAAATATGTATTGTACAATTTAGTATTTTTTTTTCTGTTTCAACACTGTGTACTAAACATTTGATATAATTCCTTTTGTTGTTTTGCTCACCGTTTGACAAAATATTTTGCCCTCAAGCAACAATAGATTTGTCTGCAATATATTTGTAGCACTTTGAAAATAGCTGCTTTACTTGTTGAAATGCATTTAAAAAAAAAAAAAAAAAAGAGTGAATGAGTTTATTATAAAAGCAGCAGAGGTGTTAGGGACATCTAAAGAGGCTGTAACGAGGTGATTTGAATCTCTTTTCTCCTCTCTTACCAATTCACTGTTATTGGATAATATAGAAGATAGTTGGAAGTTTTAGTGGTAGCACAAAACCTGTGCATCTCCTCTTAACACATTTTTACTGTATTAAATTTTTACCTGCTCAAATTTCTTTTTCTTTTTTTTTTTTAATATATATATCAGGATTGCACAGAGTGGCTGTGGTTTGAAGAGACTTCTGGAATTGTCCAACACCCCCACATGCTCACACTTAATCAGGGCCACCTACAGCATGCTGCCCAGGATCGTGTCCAGACGTGTTCAATTTTGAATATGTCCAAGGCGGACAACTCTACAACCTCCCTGGGCAACCTCTGCCAGTGCTTGGCCCTCACAATAAAAATGATGTTTCCCGATGTTCAGATGGAACCTCCCGTGTGTCCGTTTGTACCCGTTGCCTCTGGTCACCACTAAAAAGAATCTGGCTCCATCTTTGCACTATCCATTCAGATAGTCTTATACATTGATGAGATCCCCCTGACCATTCTCCTCTTCTCTGGGCTAAACAGCCCCAGCTCTCTCAGCCTTTCCTCACAGGAGAGATGTTCCAACCCCTTCATTATCTGAGACACCCTTTGCTGAACTCCCTCCTGCAGCTTTTTTTGGACTAGAGAGCCCAAAACTGGACACAGTCCTCCAGATGTGGCCTCAACAGTGCTGAGCAGAGGGGAAGGATCACCTCCCATGACTGCTGGCAACACTCCACCTAATTCAGCCCTGGCTACTGTTCACTGCCCTTGTCACCAGAGGACACTGCGGGCTCATCATCAGCTTGGTGTCCAACAGAACCCCCAGGGCCTTTTCTGCAAAGCTGCCTTCCAGCTGGGCAGCACCCCAGCACATACTGGTGCAGGTCTTTGCACTTCCTTTCCTTGAAATTCATGAGATTCCTGTCAACCCATTTCTCCAGCCCTTCCAGGTCCCCTGGCAACCAGTCATTCCTCCCTCCCCTGTATCAATGGCAAACTCTGCCCCATCCTCCAGATGAATACATTAAAACCCAAACCATTATTCCACAAATGATGATTTCACTGACAAAGCGTACCCTAAGGAACAGTATAAACAGGCAGATTTGAATTCAATTTTGGGACAAGTAGGATTGTAACAACATACAGTTCTGACACTGAAATAATTGTGATTTGTAAATGGAAATTAATATGGAAATGTATGGAAAAGAATTATGTCACAGAATGTACAAATATATATCCTTATATGTCTATATATATATATATACACACACATATTTTATATACGTGTACAAATGAAAAGTAAATGCCATCAGGAAAATGTAGCCACAAGGCCACATTCAGCTTTAGATATCTCTATCTCCCATTCAGTTTATCTATTCTCAATTTAGTGTCTTTTTATGCCTATTACCAATTCCCTGACATACTTCATTTCTAGTACAATCAAATAGGTGAGGGGAAGGTATTAAATAAAAGTGGGTTAATATTGCTGAACAAGTTTACTTGAATATTGATGCAGTACTTGTAAAAAATTATTTTCAGGCTTACAGCTAAATTCTGTGTTTTGACTAAATGAAATCTGTTTCTGGTGAAAGAAGGATGAGGAAATTCCTACTGCAGAAAACTGATGCTACTTTGCAGCAAATTGTTATGGTTGTGTGATGATGAAAAATAGCTTTAAAACTGAAACAAAGCTTTAATGTCACAGGAACATAATTTTTTTGGCAGTCATGTCTCACACATGGTCAAAAAAAAAAAAAAAGTATTTTGTGAAAATGCCTCAGAATGTCCTATAAAGTTCATAATCCATACAGATTAGCTTTTCTGAACTGAACAAACACTTCTAATATTTTTCCCTGAGAGAATAAAAGGACCCATAATTCCTTATACCATTTCTTCTATTAACTACACTCATTCCTTTATAAAAGATAATACATCTTGTTTAGCCGATCACAAAGCAAAAATAAGGAGTTCATATATAAAGCAATTTGTGAGCAATCAACATGCAATATTCAGGCTATTCATCATGGCCCCCAACCACAGAAAGAATTTGTTTTCATTGAGACATGAATACTGAGTTAATAGATCTATGAAAAGAAGGTACTGAAGAGACATGAAAAAATTACCCTAAACTAACAAAAGACAACCTCTGTCTACTTTTAGAGCTATTTTTTTTCTACAAAACCTGTGCTTAAAACATACAGTAATGTTTTTTAAAGCTGATTTAGAAGGTTTGCATTACACATCTCTTAAATGAAAGTTTCCACACAAATTTGAAGAGGATGATTAAAGTAGCTATTCAAGAGTTAAAGGGAAGAAATGGAAAACCCAGGGATCCAACGACATTTCAGCAGAAGCCAAAACAGAAGATGCTGTCCTGCTACTGTCCATAACATACCTGCCACCACCCAGGACAGCTGTTTACACAGCCCACCACCACGAGGTTTTGATTCAGGACTGGCATTACAGCACGATTATTGTTATTAATAGAATATTACTAACAAATACCCATGTTTACCCCCGACAGCTTGTGCAAAATGGGAATTTTTAAAAGAAAATGGATAGAAAAAAGGTGAGACTATTTACAGAGTGGGAAAAAAGACAGATGCCAGGTTCACACCGCAGCCACTGAGAAACAGGAAAAAGCCTGTCCTCCTAGCATGCACACAAACACGACTTGATTTCCTCAGAAGAGCTTAGCATACGGCAACTATCGTTTTACAAAAAGTAGGTATGTAACTACAAGCAGCATAATGATGCTTAAACCAGAGCAATTACCAATATTGTGTTTGTAGAGACAAGGGACAATTCAAAGGAAAACAAAATAATCAAAAAGGATATTTTTTTTACACTATGTTTCTACCAACTTCTACCCAGAAGATTAAAGAGACCTTCATTTTGGAAGACAAAATGACTGATGAAGACAGAAACTTCTTTTGTTCTTTCTGCCTCTGAATAATAGAATGCTGCACTGAGGGAAATAATGCATACAGAAATATGGGATCATATTACTACAGAAATCTGGAATTAGAACATAGAATTTAAATTGGTTAAACTTGGCTTTGAAAATCTCCTTAATGACTATGAGGTGCCGATAGATCATTCTGACTATTTTCCAAGATGGAACTCGACAGTACAAACATCTTTACGCTTGGAATACTGAGAACAGAAGTAAAACTACACCACTAATTAGACATAAAAATCCTATTTACATGTTTTTAATGTACTACCCTCAGTTATATAAAAAATAATATTATCTATGTTCTCAAAGAATTTTGGTCTAGTTAAAGGCTCATCACAAGGTATTTTATATGCATTTCTTATCAGCTATCCTAGGAGAAAGAAGGTTAAAAGAGAGCAACAGGCTACACGGGCAGGCAGCAAAACTGTCAATGTGCAGAAAAATAAAAGTAGGCAAGGACAAAAGGTAATGAATGTTTTTGACTGAAAGTCATATTTGGTAGAAATGCCATGCTCCTTAGCTTATTAAGACTTCAACTAACCTCAAAAACTTAATTCCACCATTACACAGTTTAATAGTTAAAACTGATTTCTAAAACCTTTAAATAAAAGAAATGCAATCAATCAAATCATAATACTTCATTATCAATCCTCATAATACTTCTCTCTGATATTTCCATGTCTGTCCTTCACTTCCATTATTTTCTTCAGTTGTATGAGCTGAAGGAGTCTCCACTCCAGTTCTCCTCTTGAAACCTCTTAGCTCTAACCTCAGTATATTTTTGTTTCTCTTTTGAGTTCTAGCACGCAGTTCTGAATCTCCTTCAACAAGGTTCTTACCTTCTCAGAGCACAGTAACAGCCTAGTGCAGCAAAGCTTTTCAAGGCATGATGTCCTGCACTTAACAGACTACCAGGTTTTGAAAACAGAGAAAGCTGCTTCAAAGCCTTATTGACTTTTCTACCTGGAAATGTCCAAGCCATGTTTCAAAGGAGGGGGTATAAGTCCAAAAAGCCCAAGGACTGTCTCAACAGCATCAAGTGTTGAGCACTACTTGTTTCAAACATATAATTCACTGCAGCAGTAGGACACACACACAAAAAAAAATCTTTGTGATTAAACTCTATGAAAACAGGAAGATAATTAAAAATATATCACACATTGTTTGACTGAATAATATTCAATAGATTGATTTAATCTTCTCCTTTACTCACATGATGAATGAAATGAGGGCCTATCTATTTTATTAGAAGATGGATGATCACCTTCATGAAAATGACATAAGAAATATTTCTAGTATGTCTCCTGGATCAGGGTAATTCAGCATACACATAAGTACAGTGAATATCTAAGGAATGTTTTGGCTCCTGGAAAATAACACATTAACTAGCAGCTCCTCAATCCCAGCTACAAATGCTATGCATTATTATTTACTATACTCTGGCATCCTTCAGAACCTTCTATACTCAGTTGAGACCAAAGTGTGCCCTAACTAATAAAATACACAGATCTGAAGTAAAGCCATATGGAACACTTATCTTATTTTGCCATGATGACCAAGAGCTGAGTTTCAGTATTACTTGAGAAAAGCCTCTGAGGAACTAATATAGCTTATAAAAATAAACAGCAAACTCACCTCTTGCGTGAGTAATGCAAACTACATTAAGTTAGTGGAGTCATGCCTTAAAATCCTAGTAACAATTTTGATTAACTTTTGGGCTATGATTTATTTTATTTCACTGATAGAAGGGGAAAAAAATAAAGAGTTATGCTTATCTAATTAATAAACATTTTCTGAGCATCTTCTCCGACTCCGGGAACCATTACTGAAAGAAATAGTCTAACTAAGCTTCTGTGTATCCTGATGGTCACAATTATTTTTGGTCAGGGATTAATCAAGTATTATTTCTTGTAGGAGTGGAATATTTGGCAGTTACTTCCCCCAAATACCTGGGGTTTTATAAAAGCACAAGGGCAGTCCAACTGTTGAAAAAAAAAATAAAATGGACACCACTCCAGGAAATACATGGCCCAGAAGGAAAGACACCATACAACGTATCTGCTAAAGGTCACCCAGTGCCCAGTGTTTTACACAGTTAGAAACAGAAGGTATAAAACCACATTTTATTGTCTTTTCTAAATGAATTATAATCACAATAAATGTCAAATATGAATCAAATGAAAAAGCATGCCAAACACACCCCAAAAATTACCAAGTATGGTAAGTTTTCTTTCTATGTTAGTTTAAGCTTTTCCTCAGAGAAGAAAGTATGTTTAATACAAGGACAACGTAAAGTGCACTTAGCAATCATAACGAGAGGAAAAAACCCCACAGCACCAAAAGATACCAGGAGAAAGTGAGAAAATGAAAATTAAGAAATAGCCTTCTTTCAGCAGCATAACATAGCTTCCTCTTGTTTGAGAAAAACCTTCTTTCCACCACTTACAAAATCCTGTTTTCATGTTGACTTGGACATGTTTTTGACTAACGATTGATAAATTACTGGCACATTGGATATAAGTATAGTTTTTAAAAGTAAAGCTAGGTTTGTATGTAAATTCTATAGTCTGACATTAAATCCCCCAATATACCCTGCCATGGATTCAGCTGCAGAGAGAACACAAACCCACAGAGCTCTCCAAAACTCACATGATGATTCTATGAAGCAAATAATGGTGGTCCCATCGTATCAGAGCATAAACAGATAACCTCTCCACAACACAGAACTGAATGAAGACACAAAACTGATAAAAATGAAATGTGTGGAACAATTTCTCTCAATTACATACTACATACATTTTTCTCTCTTTTCCTCTTGTCCCATCCCACCTTCTTTGATCTAGAAAGCACCATATCAGCACAGGAATGATATGGACCTGTTGGAGTGGGTCCAAAGGAAGGCCACAAAGATGATCAGAAGGCTGGAGCACTTCTGCTATGAAGACAGGCTAAGAGAGTTGGAGTTGTTCAGCCTGGAGAAGGTTCAGGAAAGACCTTATAACCCCTCTTCCAGCACCCAAAAGGGGCCTACAGGAGAGATGGGGAGGGACTCTTTATCAGGGAGGGTAGTGATAGGATGAGGGGTAATGGTTTTAAACTGAAAGAGGGGAAATTTGGATTAGATATTAGGAAGAAATTCTTTACTGTGGAGATGGTGAGGCACTGGAACAGGTTGCCCAGAGGAGCTGTGGATGCCTCATCCCTGGAAATGTTCATGGTAAGACTGGATGGGGCTTTGAGCAGCCTGGTCTAGGGGAAGGTGTCCCTGCTAGATGATCTTTAAGGTCCCTTTCAACCCAAACCATTCTATGAATCTACGTGCTTGAGGAATGCAAGATTGTCTCTTAAGAATAACCTATTCCTGCCTATGCTTGACTAGTCTGTCACTGAAATCGTGTCTGCAGGTCAACTGCCTCTTATCAAAACAATATTAATGTTCACCTTATGAGGTCAAGAAAAAAAATTCTCCTTAACAATGTTTCCAGGTCAAAGAAACAACTCGAAAAGCCTAACTTGAAAGCTCAAAACACTTAAGCAAATTCTACCAGTAGTGGCATATTGAATATGAAAGTTTATTTTATTTACATGACTCAACCAGAAACAGAAATGACAGTAAACACTGATTAATTCCTAAAATATTTCACACAAGTAAGACTGCAATAATATCATTAGTCAAAACAAATGCAGTGATGTCTTTAACCAATTCTGAACGCTGTTTTTTTTTTGTATTTTCTGCTATTCCTAAAACAGGAGACAGAAAAATCCACCAACTTTCAGAACAGAAGGTTGTAGCGATTTATCAATTTCCTGAGCAGCAGGGCAAAATAGTCAATTCAATTAAATAGTACGTACTAGACCAATTGTGTTATCATTCCTTGTGGAGCAAAGGGCTCTACGTGTCAACAATCTGGCAGTGAAAGAAGAGTCAATTGGTAAAAGACTAATTTAATTTGTTTTTAAAACATCACACAAAAGTTACAAAGCTGAAAAACATACTGGTTGTAATCCACCTTTTCTGAAGCCCATTAACTGCTTTCTAATAATCACTGCTTAGTTCTAGAAACATTTTTTCTACATTATGAATTATTGGTACTTCTTAACAACTTCAAAGAAAATTGTTAACGCTCTTCATCACCACTACTGTTTTCCCTCTAAAACTCCTGAAAATGACCAGTAGGGCACCTGCCTGCTGCATCATGAGAAGGGTGATTTCATTCCTTTATTAAGATGACACCAATGGATTGACTTCACTTTTGGTGTCACAAATTATTCACATCAAAAACAAAGGAAAAAAACCCATGGAATATTGAAAAGAAAAAAATGTATCACAGAAAATACAACAAAAGCACAGCAAGTACAGCAGGTGGGACACACCTGCTCCCCAAGGGAGAATCAAACCTGTCCAGATAGATGTTTTTATAAGGTCTTTTAAAAACCTCTAATTTCAGAGATTTCAGAAACTACCCATGCCAGCTTTCCCTTTAGCATGTCCAACCTATATATCTCTCGCTGATATTTAGGTCCATTTCCTCTTCTAGTCCTCTTTTTCCATCTCCTTCCCCCGTCATTAGTGAGACATCTTTAGCTGCCTGACTGCGGGAATCTTCTCTTCACGAGATTAACAAGTGAAATAATTTCAGCATTTCCTCAAGCCACTTTTTTCTCGACCTCTTTGCAATTTTTACTATCCTCTGAAGCTGAAACCAGAAAAAGCTGAGTAGAGCAAAAGGGGAGCTTTACAAGTTTCACTTAGAACAATGTTCTTCAAGGTAACTAACCCCGTTTTATCTCTTTGCATTAATTTTCATTTTATTCCCTTTGTATCCTGAGTTACTGCTTGAACAACATTAACACAAGAAGTGTCAGCAATAGATTTTTTAAAAGTATATTACTTAGTAAGATCATTTGAATAACAACTTGCTTTCACCACACTTTAAGTTTAAAAAGCCTTTAGAAATCTTATTAATATTATATATCAGTAATAAAAATTGATTTTTTTTTCTCTCTACAAACTTCAGAAATGTTGTTGCAATGATGTACCATTTAGTATTTTCTTCTGACAGAAAACACAATTAACCTTAGCACATCTGCTATCATATTGTTAGCAAGTTGTCACTATTGTGTTTTGCATATTCATCAATGTAAATTGAAAATAGTAAGATAAAAAAGTTCCTTCCTCCATCATTTGCCTGATTTCACCATACTGACTGAGGTTAAAGAAAGGTTAAACAAAGATAATGTTTAAATATCACGAAAACCTTATAAACAAAAAATACAAGCAAGAATTTAAGCAGTAGAGTATTTCATAAAAATAAGAATTCACACACAAAGCAGTTCTTCCATAGTGAGTGCAACCCCAGTAAGTCAGTATTCATCCTAATTGAGAGAGCAAGGAAAGTGGACCTGAACAGAAACTGATGGTTTAATATCATAACATCAGGGAGTTTATCTTGTGAATGTAAACTATGTGAAACCATCCCACAGATGAAACTCCATCTAATGACCCGATTGAGTATTTGTAAATTCAGGTGTATAAATCCACCTTGGTATTAGCACGACGATGAGTCTATGCATTGCAATTAAGCATGATGATTTTCTACGATTGCTTTGAAAGATTAAATTCTGTCATACTAGAATACCATTCCAATTTTTCACCTCAAATATGACCGGTTCATTATGGGTTTTTTTATTATGTTAATTATTATGCACTTTTTGTTGTTGTTGTCTGTGTTCAAAAATCAGAAGTCCTGGCTACTACAATAAGCCTAGAATAATCATCACTAAAACAACTTCCTCAAACTACACCAGCCAAAGAAAAACACACAAGGAACGTGAGGCATCTTAATGGAGTAACTGAAATTGGAACGGTAACAATGGTACCGTGCAATTTAATCTTCTAACTGCAAAACGATGTCTTGACAGACTAATAACTGAATACCGCATTGTCACTCTGCTCAAAGACGGATTCAAACTGAAGGTGAAGAACCATTAGGGTGACCAGGAGGGGAACAGAAAATGAATCTTATCGAAGGCAGAGAATTGAGCTTGCTTAGCCAGGTAAATCAGAGACTGAGAGGGAATATGATGGCCGTGGATAAATACATGAAAGGAGTAAACACCAGGAAGAATGAAGAGCCACTGAAGTCATAGAAAATGACTGCACAACACCAAATACAAATGCAATGAATGATTACACTGGAGGAAATGAAGGAGCTTTGTGAAAATATTTTAAGTTCCACAGTGAGGAAATCTGCTTTTGAGAAGAGATGGATGAGTTTATGAAGATGTTTCCTTGCAACATCATCTAGATGATGGAAAAGGCTCTTGCTGGCCCTAAGCCTACACTACTAAGATTCTATGTGTATTTGCAAGACTTGGAACCCAGCAGAAAGAATTTGCAGCCCATCACTTTTTGTAAATTACTACAGATGTCAGCAATCAGTAAAAATAGAAGCAAAATTTATTTTAATGAAAAGATTAATAATGGAATGAAATCTTGGATAGAATAATATTTAGTATGCATGAAAACCAAAGACTGAAAAGGTACTGTAGGCCCCTCTTTCAAATTTGAACACATAATTTAAGACACTGTTCGGGCCACAATAATTAACACAGAAGATTAATACATCATTTGAATATGTACAGTTCATAAGAAGTACCAAAATACAACCAAATAAGACAAAGGATTGTCAAAAGAACAGGGTGATTATATCCCTGTTCAAGATGCTTTCAAGTAACCCTTATTTATATGAACTCTAAATAAAATTCAAAGGAAGTGGACGTAAAAAGATGAGTATCAGTCAATGAAACAAAGACAAGATCAAGCATATCAGATTACTGTAATTTTCCCAGCTCCTCAGGATACCTCTTCTAGTTAGAATGGAGAAGTGAATTGATTACCTTGCAAATAATACAGCTGCAATTGATTTTTTTACCACCACTAGGCTTACCACAGATGAATAGAGCTTTAAAAAGGATCTTCAAAACAAATAAAGTTCTGTGGTTAATGCCCACAGAATATAAATGAAGTGTTATTAGTTTAGAAAAAAAAAAAAATATTAAAAACCCAGTGTAATTATTTTACCAAAAAAATGCATTATCAGCTCACAGTAGTTAATGTAGGTGTGATGTGAACAAAATAGCTTTTCACCTTTTCTAATGCCTAAAGAGAAGGCAACAGCTAAGGAAAAAAAAAAAAATCTGTTCTTGTTTATGCACATGGGACTTAACCACAAGAGTGCTAATAGAAACTCTTACTTAGGGCAGAAAACACATCTTTTTTTATATTTGCACTGAAGAGCTGACACAAGCACTTCAAAGAACGCCACTGAATGCCTTCCCTTTGGCACGGACGCAGCGATACAGTTACCCCACATTCATGTTGATGAGTGTTATAAGAAATACATCCCCAACAAGAAAAGCAGGACCAACTAGTTCCTTTTAAACCTTTTGAATATACATGTTGTGAAAATACTTTCTCCACTGACATCTCACCCCCTCTGCAAAGCGTCATGGTAACAATAACCCTTATATTTAATTTTAAATGCTGCTTTACAGTATTCCCCCTGTTCATCCTTCCTGCCACTGAAGAGAGGTACTTCATTCCTCATTCTTTCCAATCTCTAGTGTCTACAAACAAGCAGTCAAATTTTCAATGCAGGAACATATATTGAAACAACCAGATGCCAGAAAGGGGGAAAATTCTCACAGATTTTAGTAAGGGTAACATCGTGCTATACAGGAAATACATCAGCTGAAAAGAACAATTATCATGCAAAGGCACTTTGTTAAGCTATGCTCTTTATGATTGGACATAGCTTGCAACTACAAGTGGTAAAAAGTGTCCTCCATAACATGAGTTACAAGTTTCTTAGATGGTTTTTGGAGGGAAACATCTGATCATATCACTTTCTAGCGTTATGTGTTAATTCAGCTCTGCAGGCATAGGAAGCAACTTGTGGTCTTGAAAGAAGACACACGCTGGAACAGCAACCACAGAAGGGAAAAATTACCATCTGACAGGATAAAATTTAAAACTACATTTCTCATAGAAAACACTGTTCAAATATTTTATTATGATGATGATTAAATCTACAAAAGCCACATGTGATTCTTAGGAGAACATCCAGATGCCATTTAAGCAAAATTTCTTCTTAAAGAAGGCAGATATAAACATGGAGCTCTACAAGCCTAACAGCTGGATAAATAACAAAATAAACTGTCTTTATTTACATCAAGCAACTTATTTTAAATAATGGTCTCAAGATTTATAACGACATTTTTCAAATCCTTAAGGTTGCAGGGACTTCCAAGAACAATGTACTGAACTGCTCTCAACTCCTAGAACTGATCTTAATTCCCTCTGTAAATTCATTGGGCTCACCGTTTGCCACATAGTAATAAGTCCTTAACTTTGAATGTCTGCAGGAAAGGGCAAAGAACAGTATTATCACTGCCTCCAATGAACTGATGGGTGGGTTACAGAGAAAATAGAGTCTTCTCATAGATACACAGAAAGATTAGATGCAAAGGACATAAACTGCAACATGAGATACGAGGAAGAAAATTGACTGGACAGGATCTGAGCAATCAGATCTAACTCTGAAGTCGTCTCTGCTCTTAGCTAGGGCTTGGACTGGAGACCTCCACAGGTTCTTCTGCCATAAACTATTCTGTATTTACCAGACTCAGAACTTCTGTATGAACAGCAAGTGAATTTTGTGCTATATCTATATTAATTTGATGAAGAAATTCAATGTGAAATAGTTCAGTTAGAGATAATTAAGACAAAAGCTTTGTTATAACTGAAAATTAGTCATTTCTGAAAAATTCTCGTGTGTACAAAGCAGAGAATTTCTCAGACACTACGACTGTGTATAAAACTAAAATAAAATAAACCTTAAGTGAAAACAATTCAAAACCTGCACAAAGATGGTATTATGAGACAAAGGAGTAATGATGATTCTATATACATACAAACAGCTTTTATTTCACTCATTTGAGAATATCTGACAGCTTGAATGGGTTTTTCACTACCTGGACTGCTAGTTAATATGGCAATTTTAACAAGACTGCAATCTGTAACAATGTCAGTCTTGCGTATTTTTCTTGTCACTGAAAAGAATAATAATAAAAGGAAAAGACAAGAAAGTAAAATGAGGACATCATGAAACAAGAAGAAAAAATGAAGGAAAGAAAGACAGGAGATTCACCTTCCCCCAGTTTTCTGTAAGGTATGTTCATCAAGGGGTAACAAAATGAAAAATTAGAACCATGAGTAAAATTCAAGTAAGTTAAATAATAATGTAGGAATAGAATAGCAAAATTTGTAGAGCATGTTAGTCTAAACACAAATTTTATCCACTTTAAGAATATATGTGTTCAAAACAAGTATTCTATAACCAGTAGTTCTTACTCACAGATCCTGGGCTGCATCAGAAGAAATGTGGACAGAAGGTCAAGGAATAGGATTCTACTCCTCTACTTCACTCTCATAAGACCCCACCTGGAGTACTACATCCAGCTTTGGAGTCCTCAGCACAAGAAGGACATGGACCTGTTGGCTGGAACAGGCCCAGAGGAGGGTCAAGAAGGTGATCAGAGGGCTGGAGCACCTCTCCAATGAAGATAGGCTGAGAAAGTTGTTCAGCCTGGAAAAGAGTAGTCTCCAGGGAGATCTTATATCCTCCTCCAGTACCTGCAAGGGGCCTACGGGAGAGGTGGGGAGGGACTCTTTATCAGGGAGGGTAGCAATAGGATGAGGAGTAATGAGTTTAAACTAAAAGAGGGAAGATTTGGATATTAGGAAGAAATCCTTTACTGTGAGGGTGGTGAGGCACTGGTTCTAGGTTGCCCAGAGAAGCTGTGGATGCCTCATCCCTGGAAGTGTTCAAGGCCAGGCTGTATGGGGCGTTGAGTAACCTGATCTAGTGGGAGGTGTCCCTGTCCGTGGCAGGGGGGTTGGAACTGGATGATCTTTCAAGTCCCTTCCAATCCAAACCATTCTATGAATCGATGATCTCTATTTTCCAGTTTCAGTTCATGCCTTTATAGGCAGTCTCCAAACCCATGCCCACCAACACACACAGCCATACCATACAAGTAACAGAACTACTCCTTCTGGGTATTTTCCTGGTTATACTTACAAAGAGATTGCATTAATTCTTCTAGCAATATCACATCTTTGGGAAAATGGAATAATACAAATCCAACATGGCACGTATTTAACTAATGTGAAATGTACTTGCAAATAGACATTCACATTTATACAAATGTGCTTCTAATGCAAGGCACAGAGAGATTCTTGGATCTTTGTTTTCAAGTGTTATTTGAAGCTTTCGCCGGTAACTGGCAAGAAAACAGTATCATTGTTAATATATTTTTCTTTGGCATGTCAAGGGAAGAATGAGAAAATAATAAATCACTTTTACCAAGTCAACTGTAGAGGAGGATAAAAGGGGAAGTAAAAGTAACAAAAACTGCCTTTGATAATATGAAGATGGAATCAAAGAAGGAAAACAATTTTCAAGGATGATTTTGGACTCAGTGATACTGAAAAACGTTTTTGCAGATACTTCTTAAATTCCTATTGCTGTGATGAAGGGGCTATGGTAACCCAGAACATATAGAGGAACATACTGAACTTTTAGAAAAAGGCTGGGTTGGAGTCACAAGAGGAAAGAACAGGAAAGGTGGTACTAAGGTTGCTCTGCTCCTCTCAGCAGCACAGCGTAGCCCACAGGGGAGCTGCTGAAAAGCACCCTTTTTCTTGCCCCCTCAAGCACATCATTAATGCTGCATTTGAAACAGATGTAATCAACGCTTGGGAAAGCATATCCCTTTCTGGCATCTATAATTCCCTAGGGATGCTGAAATACAGGAGGGTTCAGAGGAAAGTCACAAGAATGACAGCAAGAGTGGAGAAAAACTGAAGAAAAGGTGATGGAGTACATGGTAGGTATTTACAACAACAGCACATCCTTTATAGGAGGAAGCTCTTTTTTCTAGCATAAAACTATATTTGAAGATCAGCCCATGGAAAGCTGTACTTACCATGAATCAATTGTTTATAAACAGTGACAATAATTAACAGTCAGAACTATTTAGTAGGAGTCTGGTGTATATCCCATTTCTAGAAACGCTTAAGACAAGACTGGATTTTTTTTTTTTAAATATATGGTCTTGTTCAAACAGCAATTAATTTTTGAAAGCCTATGCTTTAGTTTATGTCTCATTTCAGATTATATGATCACAGCAGCCCCTTCTGGATTTATCATCTATGAAATATAACACCAAGGTAGCAATGAAATCAAGTGCTTACATGAAAAAGTAATGACAAGTAACTAATGTACTTAAAGCCCAATTTTTAAAAAAGCAGATGACCTGCACGCTCTCCACCCTCTTGTTTAATATGCTTAACTGGTTATCTGTCTGATAGTTGTTTGTACTGCCTCTCTGAAGGCACAGAACATGTTTGTCTAATACAGACAAAACAGTTCCACAGGGTGTTTTCTGCTTCTTCAAAACATATGAAATTAGCTTCCTGATAATAAAGAATTCAAGAGATTTTTAAAATTACATCATTACCACAATTCAAAGGTCTCTAAAGCATTTAAAAATAAAAGCTAACAGTCACCATTTCCCAATGAAAACAAACCAAACCCCAGCCCTAGCACCCTCAGGTGCAGTCTAAAGAAGTGAGAATTCACACTGTGATCTAGCAAAGAGCACAGCAGCTCCCCAGCACCTGCCTGTTCAACAGTCAGGTTCGCAGGTCTGAGCTGATCTTCTTGCTAAACAAGGAGCTTGCCATTTTGCCCCACTTTTTTTTTTTTTTTTTTTTTTTTCCTCAGGAATGATATTTGTGGACTGACTTCCTCCCACCTTCATGTTGCTTAGCTCAGCTCAAACCATACAAGCATTAGTTTACCCACGAGGAACCACAGTATGGCTCTGGATTTGAAAATCCTGGAGTCTCACTCAGTAACTTTCTTTTTTTTTTATTTCATCATGCAAATTAATACATTGACCATATGGTTAAAAGATTAATACCTAGCTTTGCAAAACATAGAGGTCTACATGAAATAGCTCATCACAACAAAAACACCTTAGAAGAGGTCCGAAAGATCAACATAAGGCAACCATTTTCCATCCTCAATGATTGTCTTCTAGTAGCACAGACAAAGTTTAACTTCTTTGATCTGCCACTGCAAATCTGCTATAAATTAAAAGTGCCATCGAAAGTACTCACTCACTAAAATAAATATCCTTAAGCACGAATGCCTGCTTACTCTAAGGTAGGGCTCATGCTAAGCTGGATGGCACCTTAGCTCACTCCTGAGAACAATCTTGCAGATAAACAGCCTCAACTTTTGAAGCTTGAGTGCTTTTGGAAACCTGGGACTTAGAGCTCTGCAATCCCAGCGGCAAGTACCCCTACAGTTTCTAGTGTTTGCCTCAGCCTGAGGAATTAAGCTCTGAAGTCCTAAAAGATATCCCAGAGCTATACTTCCAGTCATTGCTGTCAAGTTTACCTAAAGCTGGAATCTATTGTTTCCAGGGTTACTGGCTCACCATGACATACCTTGTTGGTTTGCAGCTTGGGGGTCAGATTTGGAGCCTTCACTTCATGGCACAAGTGACCATGTGCTGCTGCTGCTGCTGGACAATCACATAATGTAAACAAACTCTGGTTTGTGTTTTTAGACAGGGGATCCAGTCAGTCCAGGTACCACGTAGCTCTAAATGACAGTTCAGAGCAGCCTGAGCAGCAAAAACACCTGATTTTGTTGGACCTTAGGAAAATCCAAAAGCTGCTTGAACTTAAAAACCCGAAATCCCTGACAGTGTCAGGACTGCAACCGTGTTGTGAGGCCGACAAGATTGTCATCACTGCTCTGCAGATCTGGGGGTCCCAGCAACCCTATTTCAAGTACACATCACATTGGAAATTTACGCTGATTTTGTGCCACTGACATTTTATTTATTATGAGCTGTTGTAAAATGTGGATTTTTTTTTTTTTCCAGTTTGGTACAAATCCAAATTAAAATAAAAATAGGAGAAACAGAAATCCTGCACATTGTTCACATTTATCTACAAAATCCTGGTTAGAAAGGGTAACTAAGGTTTCTAGAATGGACAGTCATGATAAATAGGATGAAAATATCTATTCCCTACCACTATCTTCCGATTTCCATTCTGATTCCCTATGAGCCAAACATTTACTTTCAAATTACTCTGACTGTGCAGGAGCCACTGTGCATGACCTTTATCAGTTTCTGCGGTTCAACAAGGCATGGATGTTTCTTCAGGGAGAATCTTAATCTTTGAAGGTTTTTTTTTATTATTATTATAAATACAGGTTTCTATACCCTGTCATATATTTCCTCCCAAAATCCCAAGATGAATAATTGATTTATTTTCCTATAGCTAATCAGAAGTCCTGAACAAATAAAAGCTACCTTTGAGCAGTGTTTTCTGTTTCAGTCTAAATGTTCTAACTAAAATTTACTTAATTAAGTAGATAAGGGAAATGGAAATTGCAGGAAGAAAATCTCAATATCTACTTGCTAAACATCACAGGGAGATAATTTTTATTAGCAAATACCATATCTATACATCTGTATTGTGCTATACAGCTACCAGTAGATGGTGCCTTGGTCTGTCTGGGAAAGAAAACCCTATACAATTGGCACATCAGTTAACAGGAGTTCTTATCTCAGACATTTAGATTATACACCAATTAAAACTATGCATCATTGAGGACTAATTATCTCTTAATTAGGTGTTTTGGTTCCTTTAAATCATCAGCTGAACTATTAACAGTGTTTCTGCTGAGAAATATTATCAACTATGTTAAATATTTACAAATATTCTGGTGGCTCATATTAAACCTTTTCAGGGTGATTGGAAAAAGAAATGTACCAGGGAGAGTAACGAAATTAACATTTACATTTACTGGAGTGGCACAGAAGTTGGCAAAATATGGTTGGCAACCTTGCTCCAGGATATTTTAAGATAATCGTTAACAGCTTTATCATTATTTGTTAAGGAAAAAGGTATCATCTAACCATCAGGAAACATTTCCTCATTTTAGCAATACTTCAGGATTCATGGGAAGTGTTTTGGAAAATGCTATATTGGATTTGGGGAGATACATTTTTGGGGAATATTATACAGTCTTATTATTCTTCACACCACTGGCCTTGCAACTACAAGAAAATAAATTATAGATATTATAGACAGTCAATTTTCCAAGTCAAGAACCTGTACGTTTCCAGTATATTTGATTACCTCAGAAAGGAAAAAGGTAATCATAATTACTGTAACACTCCACGTTTGGGTAGTAATTTTCAACACCTTTATATAATGCAATAATTACACATGTAACAGATATACTGTAACAATGCAACTAGGACACAGAATTTTTAACAGTGATATTTAAAGTGTTGAAAAACAGAATGGAATTTAGCTTTAGAATCTAGTACTGAAAGATAGGAATCTTTACCTCCGCGCTGCTGTCCTACTGATTTCACTTTCAAATAATTCCTAATTCCTTCACTTAGTGGAGTTCTTTTTTTCTAAAAAATAACTCCAGAGCAAAACAAAAAGCTATTTACATTGAATCGAGAAACAATGAAGACATCTTTTCGTGTATTTTAATCAGATATAAGAAACAATCTTGCAAGATATAAATCTGAATATCTCCAGACCCTTTTCTGTCAAACTCTGCCATACTCAGAAAGGTAATTAGATGAGCCATTTCTTTGCTGAAAATGAACCTGCATTTGCTTTTCTCCAGTCTTGTGGCCCTCCAGCTTTTGCCCCATCACTTCCTTCAGATTCTAAGGATGGATATTACCTAATGCCTAACCTAAGCACATTAATCTTGAGTTTTCCATTCAAGTCTGTTAGGATCATTTTCATCCATATATGTCTTTATATCACCATCCCTACTGAAAACTGAAGCTAAGTATATATTTAAATATTAGGTTATCACTCAGTCATCTATAAACTAACCCACCCTGGACTGCCAGACACCTTCTTTTCCAGTTCCAAATGAATTTCTTACTCCTTGCAGAGTTGTAACTAAATGGTGGTTTGGTGGATTTCCCATGCTTTTTGCTCTTGGTATGCTACTTCCAAACCTCTTTTTAAGAGGGATTTTACATTTACTATAAGAAAACATCAAAGTCATTTTGGAAGCTAACGTATCCACTTCATCAATACCTGTCTAGTGTTTCAAGAAGTACAGTGTCTTCAAACACAGCTATACAAAGTTACTTGGCACTTGTATGAAAACAATTAAGGCACTCAGAAATGGAATCGTTGACCACAAATCATACAGATTAGATTTAAGCATGCAATCATTGATGGCAGGGGGTTCTGTACAGGCACAGCTACAAGTGGAAAAATATACATTTCCCAAGCAAAAATTCCAGAATCATGACCTTTGCAAAATTCAGAAAGGTTTAAAAACCAAAAAGCTCTAATTGTTATTTGCTAATTTAGTAAGTTGGTTTATGGTTCTGTTATAACTTCAAATGGCAATGACTCACAAGTTCTACTTCTTGGAGCTTTTACAACAGCGTAAGTCATTCATGAATGTTAAAAATTCAAAATGAACTCCAAAACAAAACTGAAAATGATGAAATAAATTATGCTACACAATAAATTTTATTACTAGGATAGATCTGCTTCTTGATTTAAATTATACTACTTCTCCAGTTGCTACAGGCAGGCTATTAACAGGGGGAAAGAAAATCAATTCTGAAGCAGGAGCCAGTAAACTGAAAGAACACTGATTTCCCCTTTAAAAAAAAAATCCCTTGAAAATTTATATGTGAAGTAGTTTTGATTATTTGTTGAGCTACATACAAACAAAACATAAATCTTCACCATAATTCATTATTCTGTTCTGGCATACAAACTAATACAGGGTGCCAAAGAGAGTTTTCCTCAGAAACAACGGTGTAAAAAGAAATAAACCCAACAATATGCTTATAAGCCTGCAGTAGGCTTATTTAAGAATAATTAAATTCCTTCTTTCCAACACATTTGGGCACTCTACATGCACACTAACATCATGTCTTAGTTTGCTGTAACATTAACTTTTCTGTGCTACAGAAATACATAAGGGATCAACTATTCTATGATCAAAAATGAATACAGGATTTTTATTTTTTATTTCATTAAATAAAAACCTAATTTTGCCAGGTAGAGCTCTGCCACCGAGGTTGAACCTTATAATTTAAACTGACCCTCCCAATTAAAACTCCGACACTTGTGAATGTTTCATTCAAACTTTAGGGAGGAAAGGAAATAACTCGTAGAACGGTTATTATTATCTCCAGATACAGCTTTAAAACTGGCAGAAAATTTTGCTGCTCAGCACAAGTTGAGATCAGACTTACAAGTCTGACAGTTATAAAGAGATATAGGTGCATGAAAGCAGCTGATCCGGAAGCAGAAATGCTATTGCTGTCCTTCGGGATGCAGTCCATCAAACCCGAAAGCCAGGACAGCATTTTAAGGGTATTTGGGTTTTTCATACGCATTTGCTGCTTTGCAGAATATGGGAGAAACTGAAGAAAAAAAGAAAAAAGACAGACATCTGTAACCAGCTTCAATGACAAAAATCCCTTGCCATAAAATTAGTTTCCTGAGACCGAAGAACATGTTGTTACTGCCGTTATTAATATTTGCATAGCTGTCAGAAGCCCAAGCTTTATGACGGCTTACTACTTCAGGGACCACTGACCATTATTTAACGTGCTGGCTACAGTCTGAGTTACTGCTTTTCAATAAGTGCTACAGCCTTCAAATTCCATTACCAGTGGAGTCTGAACTACAGCCACGCTCAAAATAAAATAAAAATGAGCAGAAACAAGTTATGGGGCTTTGCCACATATTCTGCTCAGAAATCTATTTAAGACAACAGCATTTTTTCATGGAGTCCAATTTAACAGATATATATATATAAGACACGATGCACCTAAAGGTCTGGAACTGTAAAGAGGCTCAGGGAAACACAGGAATGGCAAGTCTGGATTATAGATCATGCTCTACTATTTGGACACATGAACCATCTAATAATAAAGATACTTTATACAGAATTATCTGAAAAGATGGATAAACTACTGTTGCCTATGAAAGTCTGGAAAAGCTCAGTTTTAAGTTCTGTGTTCATCCCCACTTTCCAGTCAACTCTGCATTGCAGGAAATGGAGAAAAAGTACGGTGTAAGCTCTTCCACTAATTCAACAGGAAAATATCCACCATTTGTATGCCAGTGTAGAACTACTATATGCATCTGAGAAAAACTAGTAGCCGTCCACACTACACCCGATAACAGGTCTATTTGTAAAAACAGCTCTAAGCCAGAGATGACCTATATCACCATCTTTCTAATGACCCCTTATGCAACTATGTCACATTTCTGCTTCTCCTTTGATGTCAAGGAAGAAGAGATCTTATGGCTAAATAAAATGCTTTTAGCATCAGGAAAATTTAAATGCAGCATTTTCTCCTGAGGCTTGCGGAGCTCTCTCACCGGCTGAGCACCCAGCTGCGTGCCTGTAGTCCTTATGGACAGAAGAAGGGCGCTGACTAATGGGAACCTACAGCACGTTTTTACAAAGAGAGCAGGACTTCATGAAAAACTGAATATTTCCTACTTAATTTCTACTGTTGGCAAGTAATTTACTGCTATGCAAGGCTGAAAAAACTTGTATCCTGAGGTCTTCAGAATTTTTGCTCACCAGTGACAAAAATTTTAATGGATCACTAGGTAGTGGCTGTGGAGAGCTGCCACAGATCAACAAATCTTCAGAAAATTGTCATACAGACAACACCACATATCTTTTTTTCAAAGTCAGGAAATCATATTTCAAAAGAAGATATTTCATGTTAGAATCACCAGGAATTTATTAAGATTTAGGAAAAAACCTCCAAGCTTTCTGAACAGGTAACGTATAATAAAAAGTACTTGAGGAAACAACTTGAGGCATTGATCCAAATAAACAATCATCTGCTTGGTTGCAGAGTTTTTCCTTGTAGTCATGAAAATATTCAAGAGAACTGAATGTAAAACCAGAGGTAACATAGCTGACTTTGAGAGAAAATGAAACTAAATAACTCTTATGATGAGGAGTTCTGCTCCTTCTCCTATAGAAAATGAAATGGTTAGAGCAGTAGCTCCAACAAACACACTCAAACCCTCCCAGTGAAAGACACAAACTTAGCTCCAGTGCCAGTGTAAAAGGAGAGGGGTGAAATGCGTATCAATAAGATAACTCGAAATATCAGTTAGAAGGGAAGTAAGATCACTATTTCTGCTTCCTTAGAAACTCATTCGTTATATATAATCTACTCTTGAAAAGTCACCATGAATAATGTAAATACAGGAGACTGGCACTCAAACTGTATCTGAAAAATGCTACATGTGCTCAAGTGAGTATTTACTCCTCTACAAAATTATTCTGTAAAAGGCATGTGCTGAATTTCATGTTGCAGTCTTACTTACTCCTGTGAACAGAATACCTCTTGAGGAAGCCACAGTAATTTCCTTAGCTCTAACAGGATTAAATGAAATCTTCAGTACTAAGTTGATGTAAAATATCACTAGGTTTTTCACCCGCATGATCTGACCGATGCAGTGTGACTGCAGTCACAGAGATAACCCTCCAATCACCACAGAAAGGCAAAGGTGGTTAATCCAGGACACTACTTTCTAGACCATGTAAAAATAAATTCAGAGACCATGTAGAAGAGATCCTCATTCCAAATCACAACTCAAATCCATCCATCAGTATCTTGACTCTGTCAAAGAGTCCTTTCATGAGTGTAACAGGAACATCATCTTCTTAAGAATTATCACCCTTTAAAGGGAGCTCTATAACACAGTAACAGACTGATACCAACCATTTTTGCATACTGTGAGGGTGAAATCTGGTATGGCAGGAAACAGAGGCATAGAATATCACAAATATTAGAACTGTGAGCCCATTCAGTACTGATCTTGGGAACTTCAGCCTCTGCGTAGGGAAGAAGCATAACTCCCCTCTCTTAACACTAACCTGCAATGAGGGCCTCATATATTTTTTAAATTTCTATTATATACAGAATCATAAAGTTCATGTATAAAACTAAACTTGCTTTCTCTGAAAACTTCTAACTTCATTTATCATTTGAAGATCTTATCTACTCCTAGAGCAGTAGCATAAGAAATCTATAGTTACTGTGAACTTCAGATATTTCCTTGGAAAAGAACAAATCACAGCATAAAGAAGCTGAGAACTAAATAAAAATCTTGTTGATTTAGAAAGGCAAATACAGAGGACAATATTAATATCCTGAAGCAGCCTCCATAATTGGACCTCAGCATTCCTTTTCCACTGCATAAAACCGGAGTGACTTAATTTCTAGATGGAAGAAATTTTTTTATGAAAAATAAGTCAGACTGAAAAAGAATGCAATACTCAAGCACAATCATCTCTGAGACAGAACTGTCTAGACCGATGAATTTCAACGTGCCTCAAAACTAAATAAATAAATAGAAATCTGTGCACCTGTGGCAGATAAGAAAAGGTCTGATAAGAAAAAATAAAAAGAAAGAAGCGGTGTAACAAATGATCGGGGATTCCCTTCATCGAGCATTAAAACATGGTGCTGTTAAGGCGTTACGTTGCAGTGGAAGCTGTGGAGGAGCTGTGATCTGCCGACATCTAACAAAGAATTGCACATTTTAGGAATACATCACCTTAATCACGTTTGTCTTACAATGATGATACAGGCACCTTCCAATCTTAAAGGTGAAAGGAGGGTGCAATGCATTTACTGCTTAAATCACTTGATGCCTTTGTTCAGGAAGGCTATTTGGCAGTTGAAGGTTTTCTGTCCTTAGAAAGTGGGATTGGCAAGTGTAAGAAATACCCCTACTATGAAGGGTAAAAGAAAGCAGTTAACCTTCAGAGGGTTTTTATGTAAATAGTTCAGGCATAAATCCTAATAAGTTGCATAAATGCACCCTTCAACACTGTGCAATACATATTTACAGTTAATATTCATATATAATTAAGAAAAGTCTAGTTTTACTTAACACAGGAAAAACATTTCTCTGCCAGTTTACTTAGAAGACAACTGCTTTAATCCAGGAGGCTCCTCTCCTCAGCAGATGATTTTACCGTATATGTGTGTGTGTGTATGAAACAGGGTCTGTACTTTATAAAACCAGGGGCAGGAGGAGAGGTTCTGCCAAAATGGAAATCTACAGAATATTTGTAATATGGCAAATATTTTGAGCTTTTTCTGGTTTCTTGAGAAAATTAATAGGGAGTGTGAAATTTTATTATCATTTTAACAATTTATTCTTAAAAATTCCATAAGGGAGCTATAGCCAAAAACTGGTCATCCACATAAAGAACTCCTTGACTGGTGCAGGGGGGACAGTATTTACAAATGCAGCTATAGCAATGGTAGCTATAAAAAATGCTGAAATTTCTGGCAGGGGGAACAAAGCAACCATCACTGCATTGAGTTTTTTGAGTCTGCCATGGCACAGTGTCTCACTATTTCAGAAAATATTCAGGCAAATTGATTCTAATGAAGTCAAAGAAGAAAATAAATTCTAACCAAATACACTTAGTGTTAACTGATGGCTTTACTATAGCAATGATAAAAACAGTAAACCTTTAAGAAAATCAGAGGCTAAGAAAGCTAATGATTAATGAAAGATAACACACAAATATCTAAGTACATACACATGTATTCGCATGCCTTCTTTTACATATACATCTAAATACATAGGAGATATTCCAAATAAATAGTTACGGTCAATAATTTTAACTTCAGATTTTAGAAATGATAGTCTGAAGCCTGATTCTCTAGTGAAAGCACAAGCATCATAACGTCATTCTTCTACACAGAAAAAGCAGCATGCAAATTATGCTATTTGTATACTTTCAGTATTCATTGTTGTAGAGCTAAGATGTCAACATCTCTATAAACACAAAATAGTCATACTAACCTGTATTTTGATTGGCCAGGAGAAATTGCTGACATAGACATAGAAAGTGATGTTTGGGTTGCTCCGAAAGTTAAATTTTTCACAGGAAAAGCTATCTCTGTATTCCTTAATATTAGCCTTAGAAACAACAGGAATCTCTTCTCCAGATATTGTTCCAGCTAAAAAAAACCCATGTGCAGATATACATATTTATGACAAATATTAATCATCATTAAAAATGCCAAAGTAAACCCGCACAAGAAACTTAAATTCTTGAATTACTTTTAGTGTTATCATTCTACAACTTTAATAATACTTTATTACGATTTATACTGCACATCAGGTATATTTCATACACATAGAGAGAATTCACAGAAACTCTTACACTGGTTTCAAAAGACGATGAACGAATCATAGAATTGATAGAAGTTACATGAATTTTAGATGAAAGCTCTTATTGTCAGCTAAACAGATAATATGCTTTCCTCTGGTAATTTACATCCAACTTCTATAAAACTCATAGGTTAATAAAGTTGAAAGTGAACTTGTCTACATCCTACATTATTGCTGTAGGGCTTTAATTGTTCATGAAAGCTTTAATGATCTACCTACTAATAAACATGCATCCTTCTCTGCAAATACATGGCTGACAGCACTAAGTAAAAGTACAGGAAAAAAGTTTACTAATTATGGCATGTTAAAATACTTCAGAATTACGTTGATGAAGAAATTTGTGAGTTTATGTAAGACAAACTCTGAACCTTCTTTAATTTTTTTTTTTTTTAAATTTTAGTACAATTTCATTTTAAGCATCATGCTTCTCCTTGGATGTGTTTTCAGAAAGTCAATAGAACCAGCTCAAAGAAACTGTCTAAATAAAGCTTTTCTTCCTTCTTCTCAAAACAAAGGAGAGTAATGGGGTTCAAAGTTGGAGAAAAATAGATAAGCAGCTCCTTTTATCAGCATACACAGAAGAACTTTATTGTTTGATATCAATGTTAAGGTTAATAATTAAATTTTTAGCTTCAACACTGAAACAAAGAAATAAAATCTCAGTCTCTGCAGTAGTTAAGGAAGCAATTTATCTTAATTAAAATCACAGCATTTCATAACACTATCGTTCTAAAAATTTAAATAGACTACAAGCTTTTCCTACCAAAGTAATTTTAATTGAATAGGAGAGAAAGTTTAACATATTAATGAAGCTTTGTTCAGGTTGCAAATTATCATCTGTGGTTTAAATAATATAATTAATAATGGCATAATGATAATGGCAAAAGAACACATTTGGTAAAGTTTTATTATCAAAATTAGCAACAAAGAGACAATCAGGTTAAAATAGCATAAGGGATCATGAAATCATATGGGAAAAATTCATCATACCAAAATTCACCCTCACCTGTAGAACCAATAGACCATGTAATATTGAGGTTGAAGTTGTTTGATGCATTAATTGATATATCCAAATTTTTATTTGACTACATAAAAAAAAAGAAAATATATTGAAGTTAACAAAATATGTCAGAATGTATTGAATATAATTCTATTGCACATAAGTGAATGTAGCCCTTAAATCATCTTCTGTATTTTCTTTTTAAACTTCAATAAAACTAGTGATAATTCAGAGCCAAAGCCAATCTTTTCTTTTTCTTCACTAAGAACAGGGTACAAGTAGGCATCTATCTACAGCAGTTACCTTTTCAGATTGTGATCAAAATAATGAAATAATTTTCTTTAGAAAACTTAAAAAAAAAAAAATCGCAGATGGCTACATTTTAATTCTAACCCAAAACTTATTTTTCTCATCTGCTAATAAAGATTTCTTAACTGAAGGGCAGACTTCTTTATTTCATCTCAGGAATTTGCTATTCATGGGAACAACAATAAAATAAACCAGCTGAAAACTTTTTTGAGTATTAGTTGACCTGAAGTACATCTACCATTTAGAAAGGTTTTTGGTTTGTTTTTTTTTCAACAAATGCACTAGAATAACTTTCAGTTCTCAAAAGATTTTAAAGATCTCTAACAGCTTATAGGCATTTGGGAAACCTCTAATCATGGTGAAATAAATGGAAATCTTAATCATCATTCTCCAAAACTTCTCCATGATGTTAATAATATTTTCTTACCTGTTCTGGATTTGCTATAAAATTGATGGCAGTGTGATGACGATCATCTTCTTGTAATAAGCTGAATGTAAACTGGTAATCAATCAAAAGGCTGTCTGTGGGCAAAATAAAAATTAAATATAATAAAATACATGCAAATGTATACACATTAATAATATTGCTACGCAAGCACTTAAAAATTTATTGTGGAATTTTATTTTAAAAAGCACAGAGTAATCTACAAGTCCAAATTACTTAAACAGTGAAATCCATGTCAGTATCTGTACTACCTTCTCTTGAAGCAATAAAAAAAAAACAAAACAAAAAAACAGTAACAAAAAAAAGAAAAAAAATCAGAAAAATAAATGAAGACAGATTCTCAGATGCAGTGCAGCCATTACAAATAGCTCAAAACAATCATTCATTTTGCAAAGTAATTTTTCCAAAACACAGTATCAAGCATTGTTAGTGTAATCGGTTCTCTAAATTGACTTTAAAATAATTATTCAAAAACTGTTCAAAATTAATTTAAATATTTTAGTTTTACAGTCATACAGTTTACTATAAATGCTTTACATAGCAACATTAGGACAACACGGTTTAGAATTAGTATGTTTACAATTTTTGGAAAGAACCTGTTACCTCTACAGTAACATTATATAGGATGAAGGCATGATGCTGTAAAGTAAATGAGATGGCTAATAATGGCACAGTAGAATTTTGAATAGAAATTATGTGAACACCATTCCTAATTTGCCAGAATTCTAGGAGACTTTGTAAATAGCAAGTGATATACATACAAGAGACACAAGTGGAAGGTGTCATATTACACTTTTAAATTACATTTGTTCTACATATTTTTCTTCCAGCCTGTGAACGACCGGGATCTGCCAGGCAGCTCCTGTCCGTGCCACTTCTGTCACTGCACGCCAGCAGCGCTGCCCCGCTGGCCAGCCAAAGTTGGTGTAGGTGCAGAAGGGCCAAAGGACCATCCTCAGATGAACGAAATCATGCCCAACTCTTCCTGGAAGGAGTGTAAAACAATTGTGGTAAACTGGAAGACATAAGTTTTGAGCTATTCCATTGTGTTCCTGAAGTTGGAGGAATTAGATTAACCCTTAGTTGGATCACAGAACCAGGGAAGACTGAAAAGGAACTTTTCTGTAGAGGGAAGAGGTAGAGGTAGATTTGTCAGGGTGAAGTGGTTTCCAGCACTCCATAATGGAAGAAAAATATCTGGTCACCAGGGATGACCATTCCTGCAATTCATAGAGAGTGCCATGTAGAATCCCAGCCGGCAATGTTCAGTGCACTCACATCATCAAGAATCAGCAGAGCCCTCAGAGGTGTAAATTGGGTTAGCAAATTAATAATCCTTGTGCAACAGCCAGTTGTGAACCACAGGTGGATGGATCCTGAATGCTGTTACAGGGGCAGATACCTTCAGATGTAAGATAATAAATCTTCTAACTCTTTGAACCATTATGGTTCTACAAGGATTTAAAGAAGCCTTTTTTTATCTTTGTCACAAGAAAAAAGGAGATGACTTGTAAATTTACACGATTCCGATTATTATTCTGTGCATGTTAAAATACAATTAGATGCAAGTCATCTTTAATTCTACATCCTAGTGAGTAATTTTGGAGCTGTGTTTTGCTTCCTCTCATGATTACATTCTACTAGTCACCAAAACCACACATGCAGTGTGTTACAAGTAAAAAATATGTGATCATAAAAACAAAACCAGTAAACACAAAGAGAGTGAAAGATTAACTCAAAGCAGGAAAAAGCTGTGTCAGCCTTCTGTTGGACTCAATAGTTTGCTTACTGCTGACAATCACCTTTTCTGTAGCAACACATCATCTGAAAAAATACACTCTATTGCATCCCATGGGAAGCCTGACATAGGAGAGAAAAAAACCCTTACTAGTCAATAAAGCATGAATAGAGCCCACCTGTATTGTCTTAATAGTTAAAGAAAAGGCAGGGAGGAAGGCCTTGGTGGGTTTGTGTGGTGTTTTTTTTTTTTACTTTGAGTTGTGGAAAGAAAATTAGAAAATAAAGGATTTACATGAAAGGAATTACCATGACCTTCAAAGATGAAAAGGCCTCTTCTGTTACTAGCCACAACGGTTCCGTTATTCAAATAATAATAATAAGTTGATCTAGATGTCTTAGATAATGAGGTCTGATCAGGTATTTGCAAGCTTATGAAGGTGAAAGATGAATAAATATTAAACTAAGAGACCCCATTTATTTATTAATACTACTCCACACTTCTTAACTATGCAAATCTGATTATGAAGCCTTATTGACTCTGTTAGTAAGTGTGCTGTATCTACGTATCTACCCATTTAAAGTAAAATTACCATTGCCCAGAGCATATTTAAAGGTAGCAGGATGGCTAAAGATGCCAAGCAGAGATTGACCTCTATTAAAGGGATTAATAAAGCCTTTAATAATCATGAGTAGCAAGGCCAAAAGGCTAGGAATAATGTCTAGATATGCTAAATCTTCCTGGGGTGCCACAAAATACAAATGACTGCTTTAGCATGAATCTTTGCAGAGTTATTGTATATGTATGGTGGACTAGCATCACAGCATGCACCTCTATAGAACCTCTGGGTAGAAAAACTTTCTGAACAAGTTGGACATTGATAATTTTCTCACAACACAGAGAAAATGGCCATTTAAAAACATCGTCGTCTTCCTCTAGGCCCAGATTGTGCCCTCTCAGTGATGCAGAGCATCAGCCAACGACCAGCAGTGATATATACTCAAGATCTCACCAGAAGGCAAGACTGGGAGTAGACAGGGCTCTTGTCTCTCAGTCATATAAGAACAAACACCTCTCCTGCATAAAGTTTAAAAGAATTCAGTTGTTTACACTTAAAGCAATTTGACTGCTTTTTTGCTGGGGTTTGTTGTTGCTGTTGTGTTGTTGTTCTGTTTCTTTGTTAACTTTTCAATTTATGTTTTACTGGCCAAAAGTCAAGAAAATAGGAACTTGTTTTTCAGCAAATGCAGGAAAAGTTCTTAAGTTGATAAAAGCTGTTAAACTATCTAGTTTCTCTTCATTTTACCATCTGTAACAAATCAAAAAAATTCTTCCACTTTTTTTACTGCATTTTTACCTACAATACTGTTGAAACAGTAGATCATGAAAAACAAGAGCAGTTGGTAACATATAGCACCTTTTACAGTCATGACATCCAAAAGTATTTTATGATGTTATTAATTAGTAATCACTCTGTTAATATTATCGAAGAGCGTTATATATCTCACACAGTAGCTGTTATCTCCTCCCTAGTACTCAAAGCACCTTGAACACCGCTTGTGTTATTCAAGAAGAGTTCTAAGAGCCAACACACAGGATTCTTCAAAGATGTCCCAGAACCTTTAACTTCTGCCAAGCCAGCCCTACAAAATGGGAAGAGATCTTCACCAAACTATTCCAAACGAGCATATTTCTTAGTGCTGCCAGACACAAATTATGAAGTTCTTATTCCACAAAGACCTGCAGTAGAGAGGGACATATCATAAAAAGTACCATGGCCACGGAGTGGATGCTGCGAAGCAGACATACATATCTGTTCAGAGATGATTCTAATTCAGAGACGATCCCTAAAGTGCCTATGAGACTTGAATGAGAGCACTGCCTCGTGCCGTTACATGATTCAACAGTGCAAATGAAAAAGCTTACACTGCTTAAACATTCCTTCTCCACTTTTGGAGAACTCCAAAAGTATGCTGAAGAAGTTTTACAGCTTGGAGGAAGGTTTCTTTTTCACAGTGAGGATACTTCTGGTTGGCCAAAACATTGGAAAGGTTTGCCTGGATCTGTTCTTAAATTGAACATCCCAAAGCTCTGGAAGGCTCCAAAGCTTTTATTAGAATATAAATTAGTACAACTGATTTAAGGTTCAATTCAAAGTGATAGTAGAAATTAGTAGGGATTGTGAAGATGTCTCTCCTCCACTTACTGCATCCTGTTGCCGTCCATCTCACCCTCTTTCCCTCCATCTGTTTCAGCCTATACCATATGAGAGGCTTCCTCCACATGTATTCAGCAGCTCTCATGGAAAGTATCACCCTCCTCTCCCTCCAGAAGGATTTACTTTCTACAGACTACAGCAGACAAACAGCTTCCCTTCCTGCTGCCATGTCCTGCCTTCAACATAACCTTAAACCATCCTCTACACCAACAGGTCAGAAGCACACATAAACACACTAAGCAGTTACAGTTATCATCACAGCATATTTTCTCAATTCCATTCAGCCTGAACAGCTTAGCCTGGAAATAAATACAAAATTTAAAGTAAAATTCAGTTGTAAAATTATGACGTATTCTTAATAGTTAAGCATATAAATAGCCCAATGCAGAATAGCTTAATGTAGAAAGAGCTAATTAAAGTACTATAAAGTCACTATATCCTGTTGATATATATGGTTGTGTACATTTACAATCAGGAATTTAGAGAAGCCTGAAATCTTACTCCATGTATTTTTGTTTCTACTTTAAACTCCTAATAGGCCACTATAAGTATTTTTACCCTTTGCAGAAATATATGACTTTTCGTAAGTGCTTCTGTTTATAAAGACACGCAAACAACAGATTGCTTCAACTGGGAAAGAATTTTGGATCACATACAGAAACTAAAAAAAAAGTCCCGGTGCATTTATATTGTAGCATAGGAAGACACTGAAAGCACAAAGATAAATACTAAACATAATCATCAAACTGCCATACGAGCAACACCTGATAAAAGGTGTAATTTTCACCTGGCTGACCCACTGAAACAAGACTTTAAAACTGTTTTCAAAATCTGGTGAACTCTGAAAAGAAAACAAAGAAATTCAAACAACAGCATTTACGTAAGAGGTAGCAATCAAAATACTGTCAATGGCCATTAACATCCAAAAATTAAATACACAAACTTATAGAATTATTTCAGTGAATTATAGAAGAAAATGTTTGATTCTCTAGAATTACCATTGATTCACTCTGTGGTTCATTTTGGTGACTTTCAATTTTCTGTAAGAATTTAAAAAATCTAGAATCTGAATCCTACCTTCTTCAAAACATATTTCCACAATCTAAACTTAATTCTCAACACACTTTAAACTCACAGTGTCAACTAGCTATAACGATTTTCCAAAGAGGTTAGGTATTTAACTGTCTTGAGCAGTGCATAGACTTCTTTTAACTATCAATATAATGTTAATGACATTACAGAATGTGTTGCATTCTTTTATTTTTAAAAATGTTGACCGAAAAAGAATTTACCGAAAACATACCATCTTTTTTAGCAATTACTTGCTCTTCTACATATTCCTGATCTTTTGGGAATACACAAAAGACAGTTTCATCTCAGTTTTGGATTGTTCCAGTAAAATCTTAATGTCCATCATCTCCATTTTTTTTTATGCCATCAATATCCCTCAGGTTTGCATTTTCTTACTTAATATGTTTGATATATTAACAAAAAAAAAACAACAACAAAACAATCAGAACCAAACACTTTNGGGTTCCTGAGAATCAATATCCTGGGGGGGTAGCTTGATAGGAAGGAGTGTCTGAGGGAAAAAAAAAAAAACACCACAAAAAACCAGAGAGTTTCCTTACACCAAAGGGCAAAGGGAAAGAGGCAGAATCACTATCACATCACAACAGCATTAATCCCTCCATATTTTTTGCTGGCACAGATGACTAAAAGGCAGAGTGTGTTGTGGGCTCAGATATGCAGCCTGGACTTTCATCTCAAATCTGATACAAGATGCAGGTGACTCAAGTGGCAGCCAAAAAGAATTTAAACAGCCACACACTTAAGTACCATCTACAAACTCCCTGAACTTTTATGTCTAAAGTTTCATGGGAAAAGTTCTTGAGGACATAGAAATCCACACAAACTCCGAGCCCACAGCTCAGATCTTAATTCCCCACCACACACGATTTCTGGAATCCAGGAGCTGGGTATACTTTTGACCCAAAGTTTCTCCAGGAGTCAGCACAGTGCATCCTAAGCACCACTACTACAGAGTTCAGGACAAACCATCAGCCACCAAGTCTCTGCGGTGCAGCCTCCTCTTCAGAGCTCTCACCAGGAAAGTACATTGCTTGCTGCTTTCTTTTTGGTAGCATTAAACCCAGCTCCCCCATTTTTGCCTCCCGGAGCATGTGCCCCACCACCTTAGAGCACTCATGGGAGAAGGGGCAGGAGGATTCATACCAGCAGGGAAAAAAAAAGATTCAATTTGCTCAGAGAGAAAGGGAAATCAAATGACCCAGGCACACAGCAGGGAGAAGGGAGTCCCACAGTCTAATTTCTGTTCCCAGGCCCGTTGCTTCATTTTGCATGAAAAATCATTGAATGAAGTAGAAGAAAGACTGTTGGGAGATAAGACCACAACAGCATCCTGACATCATCAACGGTCAAATATAACAAGGACTTATTGAGTCTTTTCACAGTTTTCAAAACCCTTGACTGCTTTCACAGTCAAAAGGAATCATTAAAATCAATTCAAAATGTCAGTAATGAGCACATGTGAGAACACAACAATAATTAAGTGAAGAAAGCCATTTAATTAAATGAGGAAAATAAATTTCAAAGCAATCGTTTAATTGTAGAATTGTTGCTAGCTTTCAAGAAACTGTTCTCTTTCTTTACTGAAGGCCTATGACTTAATATGGCTTAGTATGGGAGTTTTATACTCATATCCAACAAGGAACAGACCTATTCCCATACTCTGGCTTTTGTATTAAAACAAAACTTTGCATTTTCCAAAATGTCAGAACAGCAGCCAGAGAAAAGTCTTGATTTGAAATTCTACTTCAGTATTTCAGTGCTGCTACAACTCTCTGAGGACATAGAATTACATTGGTAATCATTTTAAAAATTTATTTTGTAAGAATTGGATACATTTAGTATAAATTAGTGATAAAGCTCCATAAAACAGGTACGTTAAAGAGGAATATTAAGAGTGTAAGAATGAACCACTGCAGTCAAGGGTGCCTGTGAATTATTTTTGGGTGAGTGCTCAGTTAATGGGCAGCTATTCAACGCTTTGTTCTCTGTTCAGTACTCGGTGTTGGGTCCATGCTCCATTTACTACATACTACACAAACCCTTTCCTAAAGACAGAATTAATTTCTGATGTGGCTTTCTATAGTATTCATCACTATCATTTTCTAAGTTCATCAGAAAAGTTAATGAATTTGTTACCACGTCACTGTGAGATGAGCAGGCATTATTAGCCTCATTTTATAGGCCAGGAAATGAAACAGAGACCAAGGACAAAGACATCCATTAATCTGAAATACCCAGAGTTTGATTTTTCATATTACTTTGAATTACAGAACAGAACATATGATCACTTTTATTTTGCAGTTCCTTCCATCATTAATTGTAATTCTTTCCACTTCTACAACAAAACGGGAAAGGAACATATATTCATCTTTCCATTACATTAGCACTGATTCGTCCCCCAAAATTTCATTCAGTCCACTGTAGAGGGAAAGTTGCTTCAGAAGTAGTATGTAGCCATGTTATTAAGAGCTGTACAACCATGCCTTAACAAAAAGGCAAATCAATAATTATTGTCCCAGTAACCTTAATTCTTCCACTTTCCTGGCACTCCCTGCCTAAATTGCCTATTTCAATAAAGAGATTTTATTAAGCAATTTTAAGAATCAGGCTGGAGTAAATTCTACAGAACCACTTTACCTTTGAGCTGGCTTCTCCCCTCCCCCAGATCTTTCCAGTAGACCATCCCAGATCACTACATGTCTCAGCAGAAAGGTGAGAATGAACCTGGGTCCCCAGAAAGGATGCAAAAACATACATAAAACTGGACACATTCTTGGGTTTTCCAACTTTGGCCACTGGCCATTCCCACAGCTCCTGTCACAGTTTCTGAATACACATTTCTACAACTGAACAACACAGCAGAAGACTTTCATATGTAGAACAGAACTTCTGAGAAATGCATCTAGCATTTTGGCTCCAAAAGTTAAAATTTAGTAAAAGTTCTAAACCGCAAGTTCTGCAATATACGTCAGGCAGTCACACCACCAGAGCACGCAACCAGGCCCACTCACAGCATAGTCTCATTCCCAACTAAAATGTAATTATCACAGTTTATAAACAGTAGGTGAGGATCACATGATCTTTACCTACCAATGACTAAAGAGCATTTTTTCACTTTTTTTTTTTACCTGATAACTAATAATAATTATAAAATTATGGTGAAAACTAGTGTAACGGACATCAGAAGATGCCAGCATATGCCTACTCATTGGGAATCCTATGGCCAACTTGAAATTACTATGGGTAGAAAAATCACTGAATCTCAAGGAAGAGATGGTACACGATTAAGAATACTAGCCATGAAACAGAAAATTAAAATGTTTAATAGCAAAAAAAGATGGAAATCATCTTAACCCACTGAATGAATGGCTGGCCTTATGTACAACTATATAGGTATTAATAAAAAGTTTTAAGATTACAGTTAAACTATATTTCAGCCATTCACTTCCACCAGTAACATTATTTCAGTATCTTCACTACACTAAAAAGCAAGGAGACAATTACGTGCCTGGGTTGGTACATTTTCATCATAATTCTGTATTACTGGACTACAATAAGTAGTTTTATGACTAGAAACCTCATAAAACAGCGCTGTTCTAATTTTCACTTCTTGAAACCACTTGAAGTTGTAAAAACCTCCCTCACAATTGCAACATCAGACCCATCATGCTCAGTCTTCCCACATTTTTCTATTTTGGGAACTCTCTATTCATGCTGCTTCTAAAATTCGTACTTTCACCTCTTCACTGCACAGGCAGTTTGTCCCTCTCCTCTTTCTAGTGATTGTTCTCTATTTCCAGTGAGAGTTTGTTGAGAACATTCCTATTCATATTCCCCTCTATCAGCAAAAATGTTGCTTTTGAAACCAAGTTCCATTATCAAATGCTATAAATCATATTCATTTGTGACCAAAATAAGTTCTGCTTGTATTACATCAAAGTTAGGGGGTTACCACCAGACCTATTTTAAGTCAGAGTAATTATTTTGAACTTTCAGAGCAGCTGCCTGATTCATTCCTCTGTCATTTGTATCTAACAGTCATCCACTGCCTCATTTCATTGTTATACTGAAATATGTTGGTGTCTGACATTACTTGTCCATTGTGACAAAACAAAAAGTCATTTACTGTGAACTTTTTACTATAAACTAGCAAAACTTGCATTTTTGCTAAATGTAATGAGAGCAGAATGAGCTTCAAAATACTCCAGCGCTTACTATTTATGTCCCTACTTCCATGTAAAGAAAGAGCATGTGAGAATGAATTTCATAGAAGTTCAAAGTCTTTTAAAAACACACAGCAATAACAATTCATTGTTTCCTTTTCTGTGCTTTAAAAAAAAAATGTACTAGGCTAAAACCAGTCACAGGGATTAGTGTCATAATCAGCAGCAGCAGAAAACTGGGAAACTAAATTTTATTTTAAACAGAAATCTTTTCTCTTATGAAATTTTCAGTTGCTCTTTGGAAAGGAACCTCACTATGAATGTCATGAAGTAAAGATGTAGGTATGTCAATGTTCCCATAAGCAAGGGAAGAGTTGCTGAGATCTAAAAAATAAGGAACATTTATAATTTCATGTGTTCTTTTTAAGCATACAGTCTGAAGATGAAGCTCCTGAAGTTTTTAAACCATGGATGACAGCCTTATCTCATTGTTTTTCATAAATATTCCACTAAAATCTTAACTGAAATCATTGCAACAGCCAATAGGATCTCTGTAAACAGCTGCAGAGCCTTTTCAAATCCTGCTTTTTATTTCTAAAATGGATCCATGTCCATAATATGAACATGGAAAAAATAGAAATACTATTTTTTAAAAATTGTTTATGCTCTGTGTGTATGCTCAAGTTTTCACATTAATTCAGAATATTCAGAAGTTATTCACACAGTAACTTCTATGTGGATTATTAGCAGAAGTTTGTCTTCATTCACAAATAATTCAACACAATCAGATAAGCAACCTCTGTACAAGGAAACAGAACGTCCACTTTGTAAATTGACTGTAAATATACAGAGAGAAGTAGGTGCTCCTGTAATATCTCAACATTTTCAAAATTCTCTTCCTTCCTTTTTCTCATTATTTTGTTGAACTTTGCTTAAGAAACCTTAAATCTACAGTCCAAATGTCAGATCTTACCCCATGTTGCTTGACCCCCCATGATTTGTATAAAATACACAATGTATATTGAAGTTGAGATGTTTCAACTTTGCTGATATTCTTTGCCATTCCTCAAATAATTTTAACATATTAGTTCTGAGGAGTAAAATCTCTTCTAGCATATAAATCCAGAACATTTTCAGCAAAACTGCACTTCATACTGGACCAAACTAACGCATGTCATATACCACACTGTGCTGCCTCATCTATTTTCATTGCAGGAATTGCAACAGATACTTCTACTGTAAAAAATACAATATGTTAAATTACCATACTTGTACACAACAGACAGCAGAACACTTTTGCATTACAGGTGGTAAAAAAAGATGTAACACAAGATCCTTTTCATTTAACATACCAACAAGCATACTTAAAGTAAAGTCCCTTTTTTTTAAAGAATAACATTTTCACTGCTTTTTGCTCATGCTAGAAACTGAGTACCAATTCTGGAAAAAAAAAAAAAACATTGATGTCATATTAAAATTCTAAATATTTACAAATTGGATTACATAGCTGTAATATTGCCTAATCCAGCCCATGCAGCCTTTAAAACAGATAGGAAGAAATACCTCAACCCTTAGTAAAGTAATGACAAACTTGAGAAAAAAATAAACCCTGATTCTTTTCCCTACTTCTTATAAACTCAGCTTGTAGGGCTGGCAGTTCAGCATGTAAAACAATAAACCACTTGTTAAAACTAAGTAAATGGAAATAACAGAGGAAGGAAAAATGGAGCCCAAAAGGCAGTTTTTCTCAAACCCAACACAGTCACCCACTCTTCAGAGGAGATTTATTCTTTGCCTGAGAGAGGGAACATTGGCCACCATGGCAGGGCTCACTGACTCCTTTCTGAAAGTGACTTGGAAAACTCAATTTCCACCTCAAACAGCCGCCAGACATTAAAAGAAATATTCTCTTTTCCTAGCACTACTTTTTCTATAAACCAGGAACTAGATACAGCTGTGCTTTCATTAATTCATGACTTTTTTTGGCCATGGGAAGAAAGTATTTGTAACTGAAACACACAGGGTAAACCTCTTCCTCTTTTATTGGTTTTGGGTTTTTTTTTAATTTTTTTTTATTAGCTTAATACAGAACAATTAACTGATAGCACTGCTATTTGATAGATATAAGGCATAAACATTTTGACACAGATTTTTCTAGAAACTGAATTATCATGTAAAAAAAGAATAGTAAACTTCAGTGAACATGAACAGTCTGTTTGTTACTGGTACTTGAAAAACACAGATTATTCATATCATCTACACCCGCCCTTCATAGATGACATGATCTGGGCAGGCAATCCTTGCCAACGAACATGTAGTCAGTGATGTATTTGCATGTTATACATTCTCTTCCCTAGATTAAGTTTTCTCTTTCCATCATTCTGTTCATTCTAATAATGACTTCTCTTTCACTAGCCATTCCTAGTGCCACAAACAGGTCTAACACTTTACAACCTGTCTAGTCATGTTCTCACAAACCCATATAGAAACAGTACCTATTTATACTCAACAAAAGTAGAATTGACAATAAAAATGTGAGATTTTTGCCTTTTAAGATTTTTTTCTGCCCATATTTCGCATAGCTTGTCATTTTTTCAAATTTATTGTGATGACCATGTCATTTCCTTATGGAGGTAACACTGTAAAGCATATTTATTTATCCAAAACATAAAAAGACAAGTCAAATATATATATATATATATATTACTTCTCTACCGCTGTATCTTTATATTCCTTGACAAACACATTTTTTCAATTTTCCCTGAATGTTTTGTTTGCTATTGTATCTATTTTGCTAATGTATACTGCTGCTTTTTCACCTCACACAGATTGCTCTTCCATTTCATGTCAGCCTTACCCTTTATATCAAGTGACTAGAAAATTACACTTTGCTGTCACCGGGTTATATTTCTGGAACATATTTTAAAACAATACTCACAATTCAAGCTAAGAAAAAATGACAATAAATTAGTATCAAGGACTCACAGGCTACTTCACAATACACTGAAATTGAACTGCGTTAGCCAGTCAGAAAGTTGAACTTGACAATGTCCACATTTAACCTCATACAAGATTTCTTAACGTTTGGATGACAGAAGGTTTTGTTATCATCTTGAGATAGAAATGACCCTCAGTTTATTTAAAGGATCCTCCAAAGCCCCTCACTCAAACACTTTTGAAGAACTCCACAATGCTAATTCATTTATTTAAACGGTCCTCCAAATTGATTTAATTTATTTATTTAAATGATCCTCCAAAGCCCCTCACTCAAATACTCTGCAAGAACTTCACAACGCTAATTCTAAAGTGGAAAACATTCTTGAGTGCTCTTTTACAAATGTGTGTGCTAAGATCAGGTGGTTCAGGACCCAAGACACCTTACAATAACTGAACAGCTGCAGCAGGTGTTCAGCCTGCAATCATGGAAAAGGCTAAGCTATCCTCAACTGCTTCACATTTGCCGGTGGAGGAAAGTAGCCCAGCTGGCATGGAATACCATTCTAGAACTCCCAGTCAAAGGAAGCCAGACAAATTCTCCTACAATCCAAAAGCCACTTATTGAAGTCAGGGTGGGGTTTTTCCTGTTTCCATTGGTTTAAGATTCTATACAGATCTTTCCCTGAAGTCCCACTGATCAAGAATTCTCTTTTCCCTGGGTAGTCAGCACAGGAAGCAAAGGAACTGTAAAACCACCACAAAGGTTTTCCCTTCACTGTCAGAAGGTAAAGGGACACTGACTGATCCTTTCCTATTTCATTTGCTTCTTACAACTCCAGTCTTGAGGAGCTCCCAGGTGTCCAAGGAGTGACAGCTCCTGTCCTTGAGGATGTGTTAGGGAAACAAGACATATACAGTACATTGTATATACAGCATAAGCTTTCAAAATGTATTTATCCCTATATAGCCCAGCTCAATACATAGGCAAAATTAAAAAATTGTATCTATGTAGGCATTTGCACTGGTTTCCTTCTCATTTAAAAAGCCACTTCACACATAGGCTATTTCTTCTGAATGAGTTCAAGCCATCAAGTCTCTCTCACTCTTGCCTCATCAAGCTTTTCAAAATGTGTAATTCTATAATCATAATAATAATAACTTATGATAATCATAACTTATACTGTTTTAAATTTTATACTAATAAGTATTTTACTATATATATTTAATTATGTTTGCAAGATAAATAATAATATAAAAATTAAAAACCTGTGGAACAGCCCACAGGTGACAAAGGCCTCCAATTCAGACTTTTATTTGCATACATTATAATGAATGTTCACCTATTATTTTCCTCTCCTCAGCAGTTCAAAAGCTAGTTTGCCAGGGTAGCGGCCGCCTTCTTTTGACTCAGGGTAGCATATCCAAATGAAGAGTCACTAAAATGAATTTTTCTGCTTTGGTAGAAGTTAATAAATAGTATCTGTAAGGGGATGCCAGCCAGTAAATTCACCAATACATCACCAAAAGCTATGAGACAGCAAATAACCCTCATTTCAAAAATAAAGCGTATTGTTTTACAGAGAAAGTCCATCCGTGTGCGTGTTCCCCTCGCCTCCCCCCAAAAAAAGAAACAAGTAAACACATACAAAGAAAGATTCTCCAAATCATAGTAAAGTCTGAAAACAGTTGGCAGTAAAACTGCTGCTTTAGCCTTGTTTGGTTTTTTTTTAACCCAAAAAAGCTGCAAGCCAACCTAGCATTTGGCAAATGAGTACGCAGAGCCCAGGGCAGGATCACAAAACTTCACCAGGAGCTTCAGAGTCTTGGTGTGGTTATTGTTTTAATGGTTTGTTGGTTGTGTGGTTAACTCAGCTCAGGGCAAAGACTCCATTTGTCTGTTATTCTTTATGTGTTCTGAGTTGGTAGGCTTGTTGAGGCTAATCTTTTCTTAAAATCTCCAATTGTCTGATCTAAACCGTAATCTGTTCCACTAGACTCTTTAAACATTAAGATTTCTTTTAGAATATAAATTATTTCTATAAACCCATATACTCAAAAGACAACATGAGTCATTATTGTTACTGTATTTATAAATAATAAAAATTGTTTCAGTCTGTATCAATCAGTGTTAGACATAATTGGCGGAACTCATTATTTTAAGCCAAGCATGACAGTTTTACAATTACAATATGTATTTAGTTTAAATTAATGCTGTCCCAAAATGAAACATGAATTCTACAAATCAGCAGTGAAACATCTAACTGCGGGTACACATCTCAACTCAACTAAAACAAACACCTTTTCAATAACTAAAATTTCTTGTTTATGCTCTCTAAATTTCAACTTAATTTTTTTAATATCTGGAAAAATCTCTGCTAACAGTTTTATTAAAAGTGCTACTTGCTATTTATCTTCTAAAATACTCTCCTTGGAATGTTCTTGAGTTTAATTTTTCTCTAAGTATAGCAAGTCTGCCACCTAGTGCTTTATGGCTACCTCTAGTACATTTGATTTGATAATTAATTTTATTTAAGAATTTTTTAATAAAAGATGTCATGCTCTACGTCTCTGAATGCATATACATGCATGTTTGCCTACACACACTCAAAGTGCTTCCAAATCACATCGTGTCCTCCTCCTGTCGGGTTGCATTACACGTTTCAGCACTCGTTAGACCCCGTTTGCATTTCTCAACTAGCACGCAGCCCTCTCACAACTGTGTTATTCTGCCGTGAGATCCAAACTCTCACAGTGACTATCACAGTGACTTTCTCACAGTGGCTATCAAAGGAAAAATTGGTATTTTTATTTTATGAAAAAGAAAAGGAAAATAATAAAATCTATCATGTTGATCTAGCATGAGAAATACATGTCTTTGGCCCAGTGCAGCTCTCTACCCAGCACTGAAGACACTGGAATGGGTGCTGAGCTAAATGCTGCTGAGATTACCTGCTTGGAATCAAAAGCAACAACTTTTCAGTAGCGGCACCCTTACATGGAAGACAAGTTGGGGAACAATGAAGAAAAGGAAGCATAAACAGATTCCATTCACACACCCCAAAAAAATAATTTGCAGGCAGCAGGGTTGGAGCAGCCCAAGAAGTGATTTATGGTGGACCCCAGCGTGCCCCTCACAAACTGAGAGCAACCCCAGCCACGTTTCATTCCAGACCCAGCACCCATCTGCCCCCAGAACAATTCCTTCTGCAGAGGCTGCTTATGCCTGCTTCTGTTCACTCTTCTGTGAAGATGACAACCTAAGTTTCTGCCCCTTCTTTTTGCCGGATTGGTACAAGGCAGCTAGACCACAGGAGAAAATTTGGCATGCTTCTGAGAGAGATTTCTTTCAGCAGCTTTAATTCTTCTGTTTATGAATTATAATATTTGCAATATAAAAACTGCTACTGAAAATCAGCTTGTATATTATGTATCAGGAACTCGCCCAGCAAAAAGAAGGGAGGGGGAAAAAACCAAAGTTCAAATAATAAGGAAACACCAGACAGGATGAACTATCAGGCCATGTCAATAGGTCACAGGTTCAGCCTAAACTGTATTTCAACAACATAAATAAGGATGTATCATCTGACCATCTCACCCTTTTGCTCTGAGACAGTATTAAGCCAATGTTTCTAAAAAGTCATTAGATGTACTTTGTTGTTATAAATTATCTACTTTTAATAATCTGTCCACTATCAAAATATCTTTCTAGTTACTACTATTGCAAATAAAGAGTCAGAAAGGACAAATAAAAAGTATCACCTCTAAAGGAGGAACAGGATCTTCAGTCCAAAGACCAGTTACCAAAAGTAATTAAGACTTCTTAATTTTTATCGAGTGAGATGAATTATAAATAAATGGGATACAAGAAACAAGTGTTTGTTTTTGTTTCTGGCACTACATATATTGTATAACAGTATTATTTAAACGATTTGAATGATAAAAACTTACTGTAAGAAATGGTAAGGACTATAGGTAAGGACTGGCACTTTCTTTGACTCTCTTTTTTGCAGTCCTGGTGTGTCAGCAGTTATGAGGCTAATAGAGCTCCAGGACTGGACTAGAATCCTTAGGAGGTTCTACAGCCAGTAGCAAAATTTCCTTCTGCTTCTCCAGCTCCTTGCACAAATACCAGATATTTTCTTGAGAATTTCCACTGAATGTACATTTCATGCTTCCTCACCATTTTGGACATGAAAGCATCATTTTTCATTTTGCGAGGTGCTGACATACTGAGAGGATTGCTTATTGCCATCCTTTCTGTATGTATACCAAGGAAACAAGTGATCGTGTCATGAGCTATAATGATTTCATGACTCAGAGTTTACAATGGCATAAACCAATTACTCAGGTCACTCCCCAAAAAGTTGCTGCAAAATTTTAAGTAGCTCACATACGATCACATATTTTTCCTGGATTGTAAGTTAAGTAGAAAAAAATAGCAATACCAGCTAATAAAATTTACCTAGAGGTGATTAAAAAAAAAAAAAATCTTCCATGACTATTATTTTCCTACTAGTCATTATGTTGGATATTTTTTTTAGTTATAAACACCTGAGAACGTAGCAATGTTCTCTCTGGCTTTCCATTTCCTCCCTCCATGTCCACGAGGTGGACTAGAAAAGCTCAGTGGTGCCAGCGCCCTGTAGTAGACTGGCCCTTAATCTTAATTTTTATGGGCCTACCAGCTTGTTTCACATGCTTGTTTTCACATGCTTCATCCCAGAATAACATTTGAAATAGCGGCTGATGAGTGTGAAGCCATCCACAATGACATTTCATGAAACAATGAAGTGAGAGAAAGGTTAGAAAGAACTGTGGAAGAAAACAAAACAAACCTAGGAAAACAGTTAAAATAAAAATTTTATATTCTTTCAGACTCTTACATGTTGATATTCATGCCGCCTCTCTTTTTTAAAGGCTGAATATCCAACAAATATCTCCATGTATCTTGTGAAGATATGGAATAAATCATCAATAAATAATTTTTCATTCTACAACCACCCATGGACTCATCTGGGTCCACCCTGTTTTAATTCTCTTCGTAAATGACCCATCCCTCCTGACCTCTATTCATTTCTACATTCTCTAATCCTTCTCAAAGGTCATGCTTTAATCTCTAACAAATTTAAAAGTGGGTCTGCTCTGCAGCACAGTATACTCTATACTGTCACCCTGAATAGATAACACACTTGTGAATGCAAAAGGCAAACTGCCACTCCTTTTTCTCTCAGTTCACAGATAGTCAAGGACTCACCAAACCAACCAGGTCAAAGCACCAGATTAATCAAAATCGTTCATTTCCTACAATTTTATTGAATTGTGACTATATTCTTGATGGGCATCACTGAGAAAGTCTTCTAGAATGTATAAAAGTTTCATACTGTAACACATGCTGACCTGCAACCCACAACTGCTGCCTATTCTAAAACTGCATTCAAACCAAATGGAAAAGCTGCTTGTTCTCACTCTTCGCTGTTGATGGTAATACCCAGAAATCATAAAAACATTCTTCTAAACATGTTGGGTTTTTTTTATAATGGGTAAAGAAAATTAAGAAACCAAGGTATGTAAAATCCACATACATTTTTTTTCAACTACATTTTCTTAGGTGGCTACCAAATGGTCTTAGCTAAGAATTCTCTTGGTGGAATGGTTAACTCCTCAGTGCCCAACTTGTGCAAATACTAAAACCTACTTACACTCACAATTTACACTCACAGTGCTGATTTGTTGTATGCTTTTATGCTTCCGCACATATTAGAATTTATCTGCTGTACTTCTTGCTTGAATTGCAGCATTGGAACCATTCCACTAAAAGCAATGTACATAAACCAGACATTTTGGAAAGTTTTTGACCTTAGAAATAGGTCAAAAGGAAGGATAAGAAAAGTATCACTTCCTTTCAAAACAAGGGATTGTTAGCAATCCTATAATTCACCCTCTGTATAGTAATTTTTCATGAACTGTTAATTTAAACTCTCATTTTCTCTAGAACACTGGTTTAACTCTATCCATTTATGATTTAAAACTCAGTGTCTGTTTATAACCTGGGTCAAAATCACAGATGTGGCATTTGTCCATCACAGTGATTCCTCCCAATCGGTCTAAAACCATCTGTTTTCTCCACGTGTTTCCTTGCACCCAGGAGCACTGATTTTGACAGCGACCCACTTCTAACGCTGATGTGCAAAGAACTAATCCAGCAATTCGGATGCACACTTTGCTATCTAGGTGTCACTGTTACACATCCTGCTGGCTGAGATACCAATGAACAATAATGACAACAAATACGAATGAATCATGACAAACTGTTATATTTACGGTTTGTGTACACGCATAAGTCAGCTGCACAGCCATCTCTGGCCTCCACTCAGAATTCATTTATACAGATGGAATCAGCTTCCAAACATTCAAAGATCAGCATCTAACAAGAACTATCTAGGGATACAGAGTCTCCCTTCCAGAAATAGTTGTAATCCAGAAGGAGACCTGTAATCAACCTACAAGACAAATAAAATGGTGGCTTTTGAATTCACATCCTTTTTTCTATCATATATAAGAAATCTTTTATAAGATTTCTTCTGATATTCCTAAGCAATGATACATAGAACACTTTTGGCTCAAGAAATCCTTCCTCTCACAAAGTTCCTCAGCTGCAATTTGTTGGATATAAAGCAGAAGTACAACTGTATGTTTGTCCATTTGCTATATTCTTCCCCTGGTACCCATATTCAGCCACTACTGACAACAGGGTACTAGAACCGATAGACCATCATGCAGCTGCTCATTCATTCTTATATGTTCAATATTTTTCTAAATTTTATATCCATGGGCTTGTTCTCATTTTCTAACTCTCAGAAAAGTTTGTTTTCTCTGTTGTGCTTTTTCAATCATTCAGTGAAGTCATGAAGAATGAAAATAATTTCAGTAGAAGCAACGGCCAATGATTTCACACAATCTGGATAATACACTATTGCATGTCCTATCTATTATGCATTTCATACTCTAAATTATCAGAACATAATAAAAGCAAACTAGAAAAACTACTCGCGTCCAGTGCTGCCATGTTTTCAAATGCCGTATTAGAGTGAAATCTGATGTTTAACAAACTGTTGCTGTTATCACTAGCACTTGTGGCTTTGCTGCTATCTGCAGCTATCTGGCACGGTATCTGTATTTAGCTTAAGTCCCTGCAATGTTTTGGCATGCTGCTTCCCATATAAGTGTCATTCTTTTTAATCAAGCTAGACCTATTTTCACGTGTTTTCATCTGTGCTTACATCACTTCAACAACCTCGCCTCCAACATACAGCATGAATACTCTGCTTACACTCCTACATCACCACTGAAGGAAATACTTAAGGAAGAAACTAAAACAATCCACACTCTCACACTGGCTAAACTCTATGAAGTTTAGAGTTTACTTACCATCTTAAACAGTCTATTGATGTTAATACCTACATCAGCACTCGTCTGTTTCCCCTTCTTAGGCCTGGGGACGGCAGTGACAGGCAAGAGGGGGGAATAGGACTAAGCAAACACTAGTTAAGCTGGGCAGAGGGCTGAAAGCGGTGGAAATAAGCTGAACATTTCTAGGGCAGTGAGTATTCACAATTTCACAAGTTGCAGAAAGTTCCTCTAAGGGAGCAAGTGTTCTCAATCCACATCCTGCTGTTAAAGAGCAACTGAGGTCATCCAATATCATAAAAAAAGTTAGCCATAGACTTGGGATTGAATTCTATGGGTTTGGCTTAGAAAAGCATTTCAATTTAGCATAGTATTTGTGCAAGTGGAAAAAAAAAAAAAAAAGATAAAATTTGAGCACTTAAAAGGTCATTTTGAAGATGGCTGAACTCAAGCATTTGACTAAATCTTTTCTGAAGATCCCAAGCACACAGCAAATTACTAGTTATATTCCTACTTTCCTACCATTCACTGATTTTGATTCTAAGTGGTAGAAGCAAATATATCTAGATTTTTTATTTCTCATAAACTTATGATGCTCATTTCTCATAAACTTATGACGCTTATAAGCATATACTATTTGTTTTTCCTCAGCATTTTCCTCTCCCTTGAGCAATAACTATTCCTGTGCTGTAAAAAATAAGCATATTCTTCACTTCAAGAAGAAGCGAAATGGCAATATAAGTGTCTAAAGAGAAAGTTTCTTAGAGTAGTGAAATAAGCACAGAAAAACACCATCCAAATGGCTGTCTTTTACGAAAGCGAAGCATTTTTTTACACAAGTTATAGTCCATGGTAACGCCATATTTTAAAATACTTATATGGATAGAAAGTTGGAGCATCTCTGTAACATACACATATTTTAATACTTGATTTAGCAGGTAATGAACGCTGCCGATAAGCAATTGTCATTGAAATCTTATGTCAGTCAGTTATCCACAAATTATTTCCCATTATGATGCATCAGCCACTAAATGTAAGAAATACAGAATTCCACTATTTTAAATTAGCAAAGGAGTCTTATTACCTCCACATAAAATAACTCTGGAAATCATACATATACAATATTTTAAATAAATGAAAGTATTAAAAGAAGATTTATCCTTCCAGAACAAGATCTTTAAAATATTTTGAAATTCAACAGAAGACAAATAAGAGTAGTGAGTTAAAGGTGAAAGGGTATCTTGAATATAGTGCAATTTGTCTCCAACATGATTTATGGAACCAGCCCGCATCACGATAGCAAAAAACCAAAGTTTTTCATGGAGGTGCCTGTGGTCTACAAATCTTATTGCTGTCATTTCTTTTCCATCTCTTAAATTAAATAGTCTTTATTTTTAAGTGACAAAACAAATGTTGATACACATATCCAAAATAACCAATACAGCACTCTCATCATATTACATTACAAGCTTCTTATGAAATAATTATCCAGCTCTAAATCTAAATGTAAAAAACGCATAAAATTCATAGGTACAAAAATTCATTCTTCTAAATACTGAAATTTCTGTTCTGAAATATGGAAAAATTCTTATGTGACAACCAACAGATGGAGCTGAATTTATTTGACCAACAGTACCTTTAGAACACAGATTCAAGGAGTATTTTCAAATTGCTCTATTTTATGTAAACTGTCAACAAAATTAACAGTATCTTCAAGATTAAATACTTAAAAATTATCTTCCATTTCAAAGCATTACATTTGAACTCAACTTGTCTGTGATTAAATAAACACCACCAATTTTTTTTAATACCTGGCAAGAGGAATAAATGTTTTAGGCCTAGATTTCAGCATCTATAATATAGTGTGTGTTAATTTTGCTGTATAAAAACATACCTTGCAGATGCAAATCATTTAATGTAAAAAAGAAACAGTAAAGAAAAAAAAAAAAGTTGGTTTATTAGGTAAATGATGCCTTAAAGAGATTCTAAAACCGAGCATTTGTGTACATTCTAAAATGAAATGCTAAAAAGAACAAGGCCAAAGATCAGAATGGATGCTATAAATGTATTCAGAGATACGTCTTTATGTAGATTGAAGTAGGGATGATGTTATCAAGTATTAGACAAATGGATCCAATCACCTGACATCAAGCAAGTATATGCAAAAATCACAACAGGCAAAACAGTGTTCTCCAAAATCTCATATGCTTTTATGATGATTAAAATTACTATTTAACATCAATATTGGCACAGCAAAACTGACACAGCTCACTAAGCGATTTCTGCATATGGGTACTAAGCATTCTCATCCCTTCAGGTCTTTCACTATGACTATCAGAAATACAATGCTTTGAAGTAAATTTGTCAGAGGCACTTTTTCTACAACACCAAGAACAAGAGACAATGCACAGTATCATTTGCTGATGCTCTGAAGAGCAGCTGTGTATCACATCCTTGGGAGGTAGAGTGGCTGAACCATTCAGAATGTCTCCAGGAAATACTGCTGTTTGGCCTATTTGCATTTCCCCACCACAAATTCTGTCTTTTAACCAATGACACCATTACTTACTCCTTTCATTCACGTATGTTGAGATACAGATAAAAAAACCTATGGCTTGGTCAGTTCCTCTAACCTAGGCATAAAAGTCAACTTTCAGTAGACTTCAATTCTTGTGAACAAAGTAACAGAGAAGCCCAGTGGGGTATTTTATTTTTCAGTCAAAATATCAACGTGCCCAAATTCAGAAAATCTTAAGAGAAAACATTCTATTTTTCCAAGAATAAGTCATAATCACATAATAATCACATTTAATTACTAAACATTAAAAACATAAGTACTCACAGTAGCACGTTCCCCTAAGTGGATTTCCAAGGTACCTGTTTTCAGAGTCACAGCTGCAGGGGGAAAAAAGAAGACAAAACCAAACATTCTCATTAAACAAGGTATAGTTTAAATAAAAATGCAGCTAGAATATTTATTCCAAATAGCATGAGTTTCACTTCTAGTAGCACAAATACTTGAAAATATAAAGTAAATTATGTAGTCCTTAATTAGGGTATGCTACTTTCCAGAGGCACCTCTCTCTCCTCTCTCCTATAAAACCAAGCCAGAGGGACTGGGCTCTTGAATAAGGCACTCAGAATCATAGAATGGATAGAGTTGGAGGCACCTTAAAGATCGAGTTCCAAACCCCTGACATGGATAGGGACGCCTCTCACTAGACAAGGCTGCTCCAAGCCTCATCCAACCTGGCCATGAACACCTCCAGGAAGGGGGCAACCACAGCTCCTCTGGGCAACCTGGGCCAGGGTCTCACCACCCTCAGAGTGAAAAGTTTCTTCCTGATATCTAATCCAAATCTCCCCTTTTTCAGCTCAGTCATGTGCTTAAGGTTGGTGCCTTAATGTAGGAATTACCACAGGTGGTTACATCTCCACTAATGAAGAAAGGAGAGGCAGACAGGGAGGCTGAACACTGGATCTCTTATCACCCGTACCTCTTTAGTGACAGCTTACTCCCTCAGCTGGTTTTGATCTGGCCCTCCCCAAGACAACAGCTGAGCATCTATCAGGAAGATCACTGACTGCAGGACACCGATGTCCAGTTCCCAAATATGTCTTCCTCTAACATATAGAGATCTGAAATGCTACAAGACCAGGCTTTGCACCCTCAGACACCTCCCACACCTTTTCATGCCATCCCTTCAGGGGTGAATGTATGCTTTCTATTTCCAGCCACAGAAACACTAATATGCTGGGCCACAATGCATCCTTCATGTTATTTCTAACCCATGAAAAAAAAAAAAACCACCAAAAAAACAACCAATCAAACCAACCAACAAACAAACCAAAAACCACCACTACCCAACAGTAACATAAAGTCCTCCAAATTAAAAAATACCCCTAAGCATAAAATAATTGTTACATTTTCACAGCACCACAGAGGACCTACAGGTGATCCAAAGCTATTCTGTCTGCTCTAGAAAGTCTGCTCCTAAGTTATGGCAGCTCCAACTCGACCACGGCTGCCAGTTCTGGGGCCAGGAACTGTAGCCACACGCACAGTGCTATAAGCACAGCACTGTCCCAGCCACTCGGCTTCTCTGAACTTCCAAGGCAGTATCTTCTCTTCATTGACCAGTGAGGGCACGAGGGGAGATTCAGACCAAACACAATGTGCTGATGCTGCTGACGTCTACATGGCAAGAGCTGGAGAAATCGCTTTTTTATTGATAATATACATAGTTACTTTCAAAGACACAAAACACCCTACAGAATTTCACAGTGATCAAATTGACTTAAATAACATTTCTCTAAAAATGCCAGGTATCTTAACAGAAATTGTTTATCCGGCTTTGGTTTTCTTGGCTATTCCACAGAAGTCTCCAGCAAGATTACAATTTTCCATTAAATACACAGAATGATTTATAAAACAAAGAGAAAGCTTATCACTGCCTATTAAATTCCATAGGACTATTTTCCCAGAGGAAATCTGGATCATTTGATGGCTTGGACTACCTTTTCATTATTTTTTTCTAAGAAACTTAGACTTGCAAGGAGATTTTTACGTGTTACTGTATTTCTGAAAAGTACTAAAAAACTTTCAAGTTGGATGTCTTATCTTAACAACTTAACAAGTTGCAGACTGCAGAATAATGTTTGCATTTCTGTTGGTCTCTTCACCAGTTTGACTGATAATTCTTAACATGCTCATTTGGAAAAAACAAAACAAAACAAAAAAAAACAAAAAACCAACAAAAAAAAACCAACATAAGAACTTAGAGAATCTCCTCAACTCTTTCTAACAATATCATAAGCAAAATAATCAACAGTACCACTACAATGGAAGCAGAAAAAAAAAAAAAAAAAAAGATGTTCTGGACTTGCCAATCCCAGTCTCATATCAGTGTGAGAAATCTATGGTATATATAAAAATTTTTGCTTAAACCCCAAGAAACCAAAAAAACACATGCCTTCTGCAGCATACAATTTGTGGTGGTGTCCATACAACCACTCTGACCTTGCAGTCCTTTCCACAGAATTTGGAAAAGAGGGACTGAAGCTGAAGTATCTCTCTTGCACGTGTAAGGAAAGGAAAAAATAATCTCAAGTAATAATATCAGTCTGCCTGACATGTTTTTTTTGAAACACCACGAAGCACTGAATTCTTCACAGAACAGCTCACTATTTAAACAGATTAGCCTCGTAAAAATAGACTCATGTCTGAAAGTGACTTCAAGTTGGCAATTTTAAAAAAGCAAGCTAAGAGAAAAGGATCATTTTTGAATGAAGAGTTTAAAATAATGTCTTTTTCTTTCCTTATATGTAAGGTTGTCACAAGCAAGACAGTCTATCATGTAGCAAATTACAATAATATGATAGAGATTATTGTAAAAGGATTTTTTTTCCTTTGGAATTGTTTCAGAGGCAAAGTAGAATGTTAAATACAGGCAGTATTCAGAATCTGTTGGGGTTTTATACCCAAACACAAAAGCATATTTTATATAAATAACTGTATATTCAGAGTCTGAGGAAGAAGGCTCACTGACAAGGGCACTGATTTATGTACAAAACAGAAGAGCAGCATCTGACCACCAGTACCAACAAGCTCTACAACCTTCCATCAGGACAGACTGAACAAATTCCACTGTGAACTCTTGCCACTCACTGTACTCACCTGTGCTGATTCAACCCAGGGTCTAAAAGCAGCTCAGTTTGCTCCTGACACAAAACAGGACTTTTCTTTTTTTTAATCTCAAAAATCTTTGTTTCCATACAGCTTTCTCTTTCCATTCAGCTACTCTGCTAATCAGATGAAACCGTCCCCTGTGGGTCAATAATCACCAGAACCCAAAGATCTCCAACATGACATATACCTTTCTGGTATTTATACTTCCATTTATATTACAGAAAATACATATTAATACATAAATAATACATAAAATAAGAGTATCTATAAAATACTTCTAATGCATCGCAAGTTCCACTATTTAAAAAGACAGACAAAAGAATGGTTAATACAAAAATTACTAGGTATGGAATATTTTGCAATATACAAGTATTCGTAAGTATTCACTCAAATCCAAATAATTACTTGTTCCCTAACAATTATAGAAGTGACCTTCAAGAATCTTGAACAGAAAACAGCAGTGTGATTTTACAGCCAGCCATTTCAGTTGTTTCAGCATAATGCATTATGAGATGCTAAAACATGCATTAAAAAAAAAAAAACATCACAGCAAAGTATTTTGATATATTATCATATATATTACACTTTCTGTATTGGGAGCCTCACTGAAGACATTGTACTTGAGGAGCTGGTGATTTTGGGTGAGGCATCTAGTGGTCTTTGGTCGTCAGGCTTGAGAAGCTCATCTGTGCGCATGATTAGCTGCAAGGGAAGGTGCTGGAAGGCCCCATGCCAGCCTGTACTGTCTGCTGGTGGGTCTTAGCAATGAGAACCTTCCAGCTTGCCAAGAGAAGATAACGTATTCTCTTTTCACTCAAGATAAAAGGCAACTTGGTACGGGAGGGAGGAGGCACCTCTCCACAGACAGGATCTGTGCAGCACACCAGGGGAAAAACCATGCTGGGTCCATCCAGGGGTCCACAGCAACTGAAGGGGCACAAGAATTACCTGCTACCTGTAGTCCTCTTTCTATTCCATCTTATTAAAACAGCTAGTTTATCATGCCATAGTATCTCAGAGACAACCCTGTGCTGCCTCTTACACTTCCTCCTCGGTCCCCTGGTGCAGAACACTTTCATAATGTACGTTAGGAACGGCATGAGGCGGAGTTCTCACTTGTTAGAGAAGCCTGCTTTAATTCAAATGACAGATGCTATTTAAACACATAGTTTTCAGCAGAGTGAAGAGATGAAACTACTTAGATTAGGAATACAGCTGATATTATTCACATGACTATGTATGCTAGGTTTTGAATAAATTTAGTTTTGTCTTTTAATCCTATCCTATTCATTAAACATATGTATTGCTCTGTATCAGTCACTAATTATAGTTCCAATTACAAAATTTCCTATTCACCGAATTATTTCCTTATGAGCTTTACTCATGGCAGCAATTTTTGTACCTTTTCCAAAAGCCAGCAGACATTTGACCATATGTGAAGCATAATATATGCCTTGTGTCTGTGAAATGAGAGCTACACTCATTATTTTATGTGCCATAGGGCTACGATCATTTGCTTTAAGCGGTAATAATGAATGAGCAGTTCCTCTCTGGCATGTGTCCAAAGGCATAGCTCCCATTTACAAGGACAAATGGAGGAAGGCTCCTACCAGGTTACGTACAAATTCTATGGTTTGTTCCAATACAAAAGTATTCAATTCATCAAGCTCACTGACCTTCTGATGGCCTGCTATTAGCAGTTATTCCTCAACCTCTCCCTCAATTACCCTTTCAAAACGGAATCATTTTCTTTTACTTTCTTTATTTTTGTCTCCCTGGATTCCCTGGGACTTCAAAACAAAAATTACAAATGCATTATAAGAAAAAACAAACAAAAACCACCAAAACTTTTCTCATGTTTATGACTAAGTTAATGAGAGTTCATAGGTTTCTCTTTAAATACCCTAAATGTCTCCAAGAGTATATGTTGCCATTGATATTCACAGATTTGGTGGGGGTTTTTTTAATTAATTAAAGGCCTTTTCGTAAGAGAAAGAGTTTACAAATGACCCCCTGTTGAAGCTTAGCAGTATGTATGTGCATTACATCTATACCTTCCAACCTTAAGAAAACTAAAAAGTTGGCAGTAGGGGAATATACAGACATCTGATTTTATTGTGCTTACCCTTAAGCAAGGGTAGACCGTGAAGCTTCTCAACCGAAGAAAGCTGTCAGAATATAAAACCTACCTACACCTACAGCTTTCTAGACTAGCAACCTGATCACGCGGAAACCTTCTTGTAACGGTTTGTCTAACTTTTGATCATGAAACACAGGAGCTTCTGCAGTTCCGCTGCCACCACTAATTGGTAAACCATTTCAATGAAATGTGAAGCAAAAAAAAGAGGAACAGGGGAAGAATAACCTAAGTATGGCTGGTCTATCCTCTAGCTGAGTTTGTTTCTAATGCCAGACTCTTGTGGAGAACAAAAATGCATCAGCCCACACTAAAAGACAATATTCTTTCTTTCAGCTGATTCCCTGCTGAGGGGTTGTATCTTTTTCTGGCCCACACACAAGCTCGCAACTATACTGAGTGGATCTATATGACCCTTACCTCGTATTTTGTCTTTGCACATTAACACAGGTCGCTTCTACAGAGTCTGGAGCAGAGCCAACTTCCTTCTGATCTGTAGACGGTCATAGACAGGTCTGGGATTTTGTGTTGGTTCCACAAGAGGTTCCCAATAAATAAACCCCAGACCCTGCCTGGTGGCTTGCACCAGCTTTTAGATGAGTAAGAATATCTTCTAGGACTACTGTTCAACTTCTGCTCAATCTGCTCTAGCCTTTACTTCCTATGCTGGCCCCTATTTAGTCAGTTTTGGAATACCGGAATACTATTTAACTAAAGAGAATTTGATTACTTAAGACACCTCCTAACAAAATTTCAGTGTTTGTAAAGCTAAACCTAGAACTTCTCTAGTTGCATGGCAAGGTCTGTGGCATCATAGGATCATAAATTGGTTGGAAGGGATCTTTAAGATCATCTAGTCCAACCATCAACCTAACTGATAAAAACCATCACTAAACTATGTCTCTAAGCACTATGTCTACCTGTCTTTTAGATAACTGTGGGTTATGAAGCATCACTACATACATACTGTTTTCTTACATCCTCAGCACTAACGATATGCCCACAGTGCTGTGACCGTAGCATTTGCAGATACTTAGGAAATAGCTGGGAACCCTTTAGTAGTAACAACGTACTAACACAGAACTCAGCACAGATTTAACACAGGTATTTACCCTGCTTGTTGTGTGCCCCTTCTTGGAAGTCAGGCTAGACTTGCTATTCTTGGAGTACCTTTCCAGCAATGAGAAAATGAACAGAGGTATATGCTTAACTATAGTCAATAACTGTAATTAACTGTAATTGACTGTTATTCATAACATTTTGGAAGTGATGCCACAGAAAACTGCAGATTTTCAGCTCAAGCATGGTGACTCATTGATGAAAGCACCAACCTCAGCTGTTCTTAGGTTATTCACTGGTCCAGAACAGCGGGTGACTGATACCTGGAATCCCAATTCACACTTGTACAAAGATGGAGAAAAAAAAAAATCCCCATGTCTTGAGTAGGCCTGCTTGATTTCAATAGCTTTTACACAGAATTGCCAATTAACAGCCACATCTTCTAATTATCAACGACAGTTAAACAGACACGGTCAATAGCAATGACTTCGCAATCAGAAAAGTTACGCCGCACCAGCCTGTCTCATGCTTGGGAGAACAAGCATGTTTAAAAGATTCAGTAGTAGCATCATTCTTCCACAGAAGTGCTAACATTCAGATGTGATAATGGAGCTCAGATGACGTATTTAATAAAAAATAGGTACTGCCAGGAAAGTTGAGCGCTTTGTGATTCTTCAGAGACTAGATTTGTTTAATTACTAACTATCGTTGCATTTTTATCCTGTTATTATAACGTTGTTTTTTTTTGCTGCAGTGAAATAAACAAACTAGTAATCTATAAATGCAAATACATCCCTCTTAGAGTTAAGGGCCTGCTTCTTGACTGCATTGACATTGCACTATATTCTCCCCATGTTTTCCATTAATTCTGAAGTATGTGAACAGTTCTCTCAAGTTTTCTGTGCGACAATAAAGCATTTTGGGTTCTAATGCAAAAATTGGACACCTTCAGTTCTCTTAGTGCCAAGATCCTTTCAGTCAAGAGCAACCTTTCTGCTTTAGTTATACAGAATGATCAGCCTACTTCTTAAGATAATGATAACCTAAAAGGATAAAAGGTACTAGGATTTATGTGTCCAGTTAGGACTTTTTAATAATGTGGGGAAATGATTTATTTATTTCTTCTTGTAAGTGCATATAACGATGTCTTGAGACAATGTTTTTCTGTAGATTAATTTGTCTCCTCTTCATATAATTCATGAAAAAGGCCTAGGCCAGCAATACTTTCTTTTAAAAATCTAGGCTGATCTCACCAAAAGAAAAACTAAAAACATTTTAGCTTCATAAGCAGATTTCCCTCACGCTATTTAAACCCCTTTTCCCTGCAAGATCAAGGATAAGGTATTATATACAGTTTTTATACACTCTGTCAAGTAATATTTAATATCACTATTACATCACACTAAAGGAGGAAATAAACTTTCAAACAGGTAACAAACACATCACATAATTACATAATTAAGGGCAATTGCTTAAGAGGCAAAATAAGATTTTCTAATAAACTCTAGATTTTATTTTCACTACTTCTACACAAGAATTAACTAATCTATAGCTATCATTTGGAACTATCTGAATTAAAAAAAAAAAATAAAATCTTTGTTCATCTTCATGAATCAATGATTAAATGGATTTCACGTGCCAAGATTTGATGTTGTTTACTCTGAACCAAAATATCTCATGTCCATGGCCTTACCCTTCACCTCTGGCACTCTCCTCTCTTTAGAAATTACCATGGTTTTGGCAGTGATGCACACAATCTTTTCTACGTATAAAAGGGTGAACTTGGAAAAGCAAAACTTCAGAATTCTTGCCTATTAAACAACTTACATTTGATTTAAAAAAACCCATGCATTAATATGACTACTTTATTACTGTATTTAATTTGCAGTCAGTGAGGGAAAAGATTGCAAAGAAATACTCAATTACAACCTTTATGCAGAATGCTTAATGCTAGAGTATTATAGAGTGCTAGAGAGTTCTCATCTCTTTTCATTTCATCTTCCGTGCATTCATTGTACTATGCCTTCAAGATTTGGGTTGGGGTGGTTTGGGGGGGGAGGTTGTTTTTGGTGGTTTTATTGAAAACAAAACTACTATTGGCGTGTTATTATATGAACATAAAGCATAAATATTACAGAGGTTTAAGTATAATATATAGGAAAACTGGTAAGCTGCACTATTCTCACTTTTAGGAAGCCAAAACTCTAGCTGTTACATGATAGTTTCATATTACTTATAATATTTTTACATGAGTGAGGAGTTTCTGACTAGATATTCAGAAAGTGTGCCCAGCATATTTACCTAGTGCACTTGTTTCCTGTGGCATTGACCGAATTTTTCAGAGAATCATACCTCTTCTTGAACAACAATGATGGGGATTTTATTTTTCAAAAAAAAACCCCACCACAAGTGACCCATGGGAGAGGGATCAATAGAAAGCAAATAGGGAGGTATAGCAGTTTCCAGAGTGCCAGTTTCCTCCTTCTCCCGCTGGTCTTTAAAATCACATTTTTGTCCATCAGACCATTTCAATATCTATAAATCTATCCACTATGTTGTTCTGAAAAGTTCTTGTTCTGCCTAAAAGAAATTTCTTTACCACCTCTACATGGCGAAGTCCATCAAATTCATGCCTTATTGCCTACCTTTGTTCCATCATAACCACGTCTGGCCTCTTTTTAAGTCCTTTTTAATATCTAGGATATCAAACCCATCTAACCTGCACCATCTTTCATTTGACTTTTTTAATAAAGATGCCAATCCAAGAGATACAGAGATATCTGTTGAGAACAGAACACATAAAAGGGGATGGGTGGTTGGAGAAAGCATGAAGATAAATACCCAATCGCTCTGGCCCCTTGCCTATGAAGAACCCCAATCTCCCTTAGTCCATTATAGCACATAATCTCGTGAATTTCCTGGAGCAGAGATGACACTGATACTTCTTTATGAAGTGCCAAGTAAGTGGAAATATGTTACTGTCTATGTTGCAACAACAATACTTTATCTGCCAACGCTTACAGTCCTGGCTGACTCTCCCTGAAAAGTTATCTGCCCTTTAAGAAGAAAACTTAAAAGGAAGGGCTGTAAAAAAAAGGAAAGGAAGTTGACTAAAAAGACACTACAGCCTCACGACAGGGTATGGTGAGTATTTCATAACAGGAGACCTGCTCTGCCGTGATCCAATCAAACTATATTTACACTGGTTTTGGCTGTGTGATTCCAGTGCAGACCAGAGCCTTTAACTCTGTAAGTAACCCCAATGACTTCCCAAAGGGCAATTCACAGAATGACGGGCAAAAAAAATCTCACCCTAAACAAAGACAGAAAGGTGGTGAGGAAGGAGTTATTTCACTGCTACAAAAGCTCTGGTGATAGAACTTGCAATGGATGAGAAAATCCTTGCATCCCAGCTGGGAGTGACTGGAAAAGCTAAAAAAGACACCACTCAAAAAGTCATTTTATCATCCCAGTCTGTGCACCTCCAAAACTCAATCCCTCTAACAAAGAGGCTACAAAACAGCAGCTTTACTAGGACTTCTGATTAGTAAGCGATCTCCTGTATCTCATAAGTGTCACGCTAGATGCTTGAACCAGTTATTGCTAGAATTACCCAAGATGGATGTGTTACACTAGGTCTGATCAGTATTTTATGGGAAATTGGGTGCTTTCTTGCTTTCTGGGATATGCCAAGGGCAACAAACCTGTCCAAATATTTTTGTAATCAACATATTACAAAGTATCCCAAGTTGTTGTACATTTCCATAGACATTCAGAGGAGATTTTAGAAGCTTTCAGTACAAAAGTTTGTATCATTAAAAAAAAACAAACAAACAACCCCAATGCTAGCTACTAAAAAATAAAAGTGAATAATAAAAAAATAGTTAAACTGTCAAGAATGCAGTCCTAAACAATCCGAAACAAAATCTGAAATATGCTGTTTCCAAAGGGCCACACTAAACAAAGCAGACACTCTTACAGCTGAAAACCCTGAGAGATCATTCTTATTTGCTATTTTTTATGTAAAAAACTTTAATAAAAATCATAGTTTCTTGTTACCAGTGAGCCCCACAGACGTGCTTAGGATCAAAGACTGTAATTATTTATATGACCAGCAACTTGCCTCTGTCTGACAGTAAATTAAAGAAAGAAAGAAGTGCTGTAACAGAAAGCTTTACCGCATCCCTGGGACTGATGAATGTGGTAGATTAAAGGCAAAAAAAAACAGGATTACATACTACTGAAATTTACTAAACGAGGTCTTTTTTTGACGTCAGAGGGAAATAAAGAGAACCCAGGAGGCATACAAAAATCCTGTTTAGCAATCCAAACATACGGTAGAGGTGGGATCTTACTGATGCAGAGGTTGTGTGGGAAAAGTTACCGCATAATCCCTTCACAAGTCTCTATTTCACCAGCCTTGAGCGTTTCTATTTTGTATCCATCATTTTCTGACTGTCAGTTGGTTTGCTTCTTAACTCAAGCCTGCATAGGATAATAGGCTACAATTACATTAACCGCCTTTCATCTCAGTTTGAATTAAATTTGTTCTGCGTGCCAGCATGAAAATCTGTCCCAAGTCATTTCGCTTAAGTCAAAGAATAATAAACTTCCTCAGTCCAATAATTTAGCCGGTGGTCTTAATATTGGGAAATACACAGGTTTTGTTTTTTAACTGAGAGATAATCTCAAAAGTAGTACTTAAGAGGAAAATTTCAATTACAATTTTTGCCCATTTATATATATATATATATATATATATTCTGCAG
>VZRU01003232.1:190252-230921 GCA_013398155.1 Pedionomus torquatus | reverse complement strand
AAAAAGAAAAAAAGCCAGAATTTACAGGAATTTACATGAACATGGAAAAATAACTATGTGCAGAAATAGCTGGAGTTCCTTTGAAATGATCTCATTTTTTACAGATCAGTTTCAAACAAGAAGCAGCCGTGTCATCTATATCAAAACTCTGAGGCCCACAACAATTTTTACTTGTTTTGCTCACAACAGCAGTTTCTGACACGGAGCATTTAAAGTCCGGGACACAATGGAATGACAAAAGCATCAACACTGAATGGATCAGAGCTCAGACCTGCAAAGAAATATACAAGCTCCAGGGCCAGTTTGTTTTCAGTGGTGCCCAGTGACAGGACAAGAGGTAACAGGGACAAACCTGAACACAGAAAGTCCCATCTCAACACGAGGAGAAACTTCTTCACTTTGAGGGTGGCAGAGCCCTGGAACAAGCTGCCCAGAAGGTGGTAGAGTCTCCTTCTCTGGAGACACTCAAAACCTGCTTGGACACGTTCCTGAGCAACCTGCTCTAGGTGGACCTGCTTTAGGATTAGACTAGATGACCTCTAGACGTCTCTTCCAACCCCATATCGTTCTGTGATTCTGTGAGCTGTAATGCTTCTTATCTCACCACCCAATCATTAGATACCATTTGCTTGATTAGAATTTCCAAACACAGAATGACTGTTACTATCTGAAAAAGAGTTGGAAACTGACAGCGTGAGTGAGCAGTGAAGCTGTAAAATGGTTATGACAGGCACACGGTGTCTGGCCATATCAAGGCACAGAAGTTCATTAACAAGGAGTAGTAAAAAGTTCTCTGCTAAAGTAATTCACAGATGTTATCCTATACGTGGCAATTTATGATCTGTGAGATTAATTATAGCTCCCATGAACAATAACAGTTTATAATTCAACCACAGCAGCGTGAAGAGAACAGAATAATTATATTAACAGTTAACAGAGACGGTAACCATGATATTCAGACTGGATGTATTTATGACTTGTGGGCACCCAAGCATCTTACCTGGACATTAAAAATAGGCTATGGGCGTAGTTGGTTCACAGAGATTAGGAGACAACTGGCTGGTAGAACTGTGGGAAAGGTGGGAAAGAAGCTGATTTCCACTGTCAGCAACCTCCAAGAGTTTTTCTGGAATCTGAACACCACTTCATGCAGGCTGTCTTAGAAGAAATACTCCGGTCTCCTTTAACATCTTCTCAAAGCAGTGCCAAAAGATGGTGTAAGGGCACGCACCTCACCCATTGTTGCTTTATAAAAGGAGCTGTTTGTACGGATTTCGGCGTATATTATTTTTCACACGCCTCGGCCTCGCTGGCTCTTAACTGCACTTCTGGTCCTGGCCACCAGGAGGCAGCCTCAGTCCTCACCCTGAAGGATGCTGTGCGGCACAAGCCCTGACATTTTCAACAGCTTGAACCGGGGGGAAAAGCAATTCAATTTTAAGTCTTTGCAAACTATTGTGATCCTGTCTTAAATTAAGGAAAAGGACTGTGCTACACAGATACGTGCAATTCTGCTTTACAGTTAGCCCTAGGCAAGATGTAAACCAGCCCAAGCCACAAGGCCACTCGCCCCTTCCTTAGCTGTTTGGGAACTGCCTTAAAATTTCTTAATATTTTCTAAAACCAAGCACATAAGCCAAAGTCATGTCTTTGCTGGATAACAAAAATTCAGACTCTATAGTAAAGCAGTTTTATGGTAGCCATAACCCACCCCCCCTTCTTCTCTTCCCAGTAACTCTTCTGCATGGCACAGGCTAACCTTATTTCTCTTTTTCCTGCACAGGAGTAACCCACTCCCACTCCTAAATTCATCCCAGTCTAGACTCACTACATACCAAATTAAAGGCAAAATAATTGTCTTCAGTTTATATTTAGCTTTAATTCTTTATGAGTCATCTTCAGACTGTGAGAACTCACAAGCTTGTGTATTCTTGTCAGCTGGGCTACTCTATTATAATAAAAATAATAAATGGTAGCATTACCTTACATCCCTAGACAACTGGAACTATAGCAACACTTAACACCAAAAATTACCAGCACTTTTTATAAAAGAGTTTGCTTTATAACAAATGCATCCCGAGTGCTGGAATTCAAAACAGGTCTCAGTGGCATGTCAGCTGCGAGAGGCTCGGGCAGCCCGCGCTGTTCCACTGCTTCTCTCGTACCTCCCGCATTAAGCAAAACAGATTATTCAAATGTCAATCACTGGATGGCATGGCCATGGCACAGGAGGAACTATTTTTAAGAACAAGCTATTTTGAAACAAAAATGCAGCACTACATATTCTTCAAATAGAAAACAAAACAAAAAAAAAAAAAGATACTGCTTCATCAAATTACATTCAGAACACATACTAATGTAAACCAGTTGGGCACAGGGGACAAGTACGCTGCTCGCATTCCTATTTTACAGCCAGGAGTGTCTGGAAAGTTGTAAAATAAAGTCTGTTGTGCTCTGCAATCTGTATTTTTGGAGGTAGCCTGGAAAGGGAATAATGAATATAAAAAGCCTGAAGAGAACAAGTGAAGCCCAATGGTGAGTAGATTCTGCTCTGTTTGCCAAACCAAAGGATATACTTATTTATGTGCATAAAGTTGGCTATGGAAGAGCCTCATTTAGAAACCAATAGCAAAATTATTTTATTCTCAGGAAACGGGAATCCTCATGCCCTAATTGTTCCCCATTTTCCAGATAAATTAGTACTGAACTCAGAATGACAAAAGGGGTATTTCATCAGAATGGAACACCATTTTTAATGAAGCTGCTGGCAAGAGACACCTTGCTAACATAACAAGTTTTACATTGCAATACCAGTATTGCAGTGTTCTCCAGATTTAATGCATTCACAATTGACCCACAATAAATCACCAACATACAAAGCTCATGGCAAGATGTTTCCAGCCTCCCTCAGCCACTAGTTCCCTCCTTATTTCTGCACTGAGAGCACTGCTTTCTAGGAACAACACAGGACATTCAAACTCCAATTCTTCTCTAAATTTTACAAAGTTGGAGGAGTTCTTGAATAAAATGTAATGTTTGCAAGTAACAATGCTTCTATAAAGCGTTGTCTCACATTTACAGCCAGCCTGTGATTCTGAAAGGTCCCAGAGAGCCTCATGAACTTTACATACCATATACTGAATATACCAAAGAAGAGAAAGTGAACCTATTGCAGGACGAAAAAAAAGTCAACAAGAAGGATGACAGTGACATACAATACTGCCAAAACCTATTTTAAAAAGACTGCAAGCCCCACAGTGAATCAGAAATGTGGGTTTTTTTCCTTCAAATTTTAGATTAAAATCCTACCTCAAATGTTTCAAGTGCCTTCTGAGTGTTTAAGCCATTAGAGTACATTCGGGTCATGTTCTGAAGCTTTGGTATTAGACATATTATTTATATGAAAGCTGCAATTTACGCAAAAATGATTGATGCCAGAAAGATGAATTAAAGGAAAAAAAAGTATCTCAAGTCCTTGATAGATCTGGCAATAATCACTCCACATCGAGCAGAAAATTAGTAGATTTACAACATATATTTAATGTTGAACTGGGAGGTTTATTTTATTGTTCTCCTTAGCAACCTAATGATCTTGCTCTTCAAGAACTAGCTGAGGGCTTGAACCTATCCTTACAAAAGCAAGCGAAAATTTTCAGACACTTCAATAAGAACAGAGGCAGCCACTGAACCAAGCAAGATCTATGTGCTGGATTGCACCAGAAGTCTTGCAACATCAGTTAGTGGAGTAACTTGCATAGGCAGGTCAAAGGGTTCTGTTAAACGGAACGGATTGAGCTTGACCAAGGAGAAAACAACTCATGTCAAGTACAAAAATAATAATGGAGTATGACCAAATGACAGAGAGGAAAAAAAAAAAGATGATCTTCAACAAAGCAAACCCAATACAGTTTCCTCTAGTATTTTAAAACATTAAATATCGTACTTTTAAACTCACTTTAGAAAAGCACAGATCACCCTGGTAACTAGTATTAAATGGATTCCACCCTCTACGAGGAAAAAGAACTTCTTCAATAGAAGGCTTCTTTATTAAACTTCCAGCAAATAGAATCTCCCTGGGTTGTTTTTGTTGGTTTGTTTTAGGCGTGTGCGTGTGTGTCTTTACTAAAGGAAGTTTTAATAAAGATAATTTGTTATACAATTGCTGTCAATTATCCTCCTACTGGAAAGCAGAGCTCCAAGAGTAAACAGGAAACAGATTTCCTCTGCTATCAGCAAATAAGCTGCGGTGATTTCAACAGAATGGTGAATTTGACTCATAACCCAATATGGTTTTACCTGCCTTTCCACCTGCTAAGGAGGAATGATACCGTTTCTGTGGAGGGGAACTATGCAGATAGATGCATCTGGATATTTTAAAATCGTATTCTTATGTAAATCAGACTAATAATAAGTGTTTATTATTTATGCACAGATCCTTACATTATTAAATAGCTTTTTGAAGCTTGCATACAGTGAAAATCTGACAACATAAACAGGGCGTATTTTTATAAATAAAATAGTATTTCTTCCACCTCTTCAGAAGAAACAACAATATGACTAAGAAATTAATTGTCTGAATATTTATTAGAATTAAAATGAGCAAAATAACACTGTTTCATTCCAAAATACTCTGGGCTCTATACATTTTATACTCCTAAATTTATCCTTCTTACAACTATATGAAATATGGCATTAAAAGTAAAGATCTTTTCCCCCCAATATACTAGTTTCACCTACCAGTTCTCCATTACAGAAGTCCTGAAGCCCAGTTTTTGCCCAGTCTTCTATGGGTTTTCTAGCAGATCTTTTTTAACACACCAGAGCAGATGTTCTCAACATATTAATGTTCCCCAGTTAGTAAAAATAATTATTATTATGATCTATGCCTTGGTACTTAGATACCCTAACATGATTTAAAAGATGGGTAGACATGGTGCTGTGGGACACGGTTTAGTGATGGTTTTGGTCAGAGTTAGTCAAAGTGGTTGGACTTGATCTGAAAGGTCAACCAACCTAGACAATTCTATGATATCTAACCTGCCTGTCATTCAAAGATCCAGTTTCAATACCAACTGGACAAGTCCAATAGCCCAGAATCTGCCACAGTGGAAAGTACTTGACAAGAGAGATTGATTTCCTTCCCCCAAAACTCCAGCAATGGCTGTAACTGGGAAGTGCAGTGCAATAAATGTTACAGTACATCCAGAGAAAACCTGACAATTTGAAAAAATTTCTATGAAATTTTATTTCCACCAAGTATTTATAACCCTGTAACCTTCCCAGAAGCTAAAAAACCCCAACATTCTAATCAGTTCCTCCTCATGAGGAGAGTACTACAGGTTTTTAGCAACTGAAACTATGTTAAAGGAAGCAAAAATACTTATTTTTGGAAAAAGTGTTACCATGCGTCATTACAGAAATATTGAAAAATAAAATGTAAATATATGCTCAATGCTGCTTTAGAATACTAATTTTGATTTAAAATGCCACTGTGTTTCCTGATATCCAACAACAGAAATCAGAAATTAATGTAACTGAGAGATGGGTAGACTAAAAATAAAAAAAAAAACCACACATAAATAGCGAGCTGCAATAATAACAACAAGCAAGGCCTGGGTGGGAGGGGGGAAGCCTTGTAAAGTTTCCCTGATTTCCTAAAAACTGTGTCCCAAAGGTATCAGAGGGAAGTAGGAAGAGATGGAGGGAGGGAGATAACATACAACCCTGCAGCTATGACTTTTTAATCAACACGATTCTTGACAGGAATATAAATCTAAATTTCACACCAAACAGCTAGAGTCTGGAATTTTCACAGAAATCCTTCTTTCAGAAATCACAGGGTTATAGGTTTGCTGCTGAGATTGCACAACAACCTATCTAATGAATGGCAAAAAACAATTTTTATCCAGAGCTATGGAGAACAGCATTCACACTCTGAACCAAGTTACAGATGATCTATAGAGAATGTCATAAATACAACTAAAGCATTCAGCTGATTTAAAATAGTCCTTATCATCTAGATAATGACTTCACCTGTATTTTGACAATATCATGTGATACTTTCAAACCAGGTTATGAGGAGAATTTTTACAGAGAAAACAGTTTTCTATTTTTTTAAACAAAAATCTGATCAATTTTGCATAGTTAATATGAAGTTCACATATTAGATGGCAGTACGGAACTTGATTCAGGAGTGACCCATTTTTCATATTCTTCATCTCCTGATGTTCCAAGGGAAATAACTAAAAAACAACATTTGACTGCAACTTCCATACAAGAACAGATCACTCTCCCAAACCAAGCATCAAAGTAAAATGACAATTCCTACATGTAGCATCTGACAACATGTACTAAAAGTCTAAATCTGTGCTTAACAGCTTTCCTCAGGATACCCAGTGATCTTACAGTCTTCAATACTGAGATTTTATCCTAGGTAGTCTCCTAGTATGTTCAAAGTGTCTATAACTGGAACTAGTCTCTTTCTACATGTGCTGTCATAAACTAGAGAGTCTACATAACTTTTTTTTTTTTTAAATAAAAATTTAAACAACAGAGTTAGGAAAGTGCTTAAGAGCAGAAATAAAAATTTTATGCTAATATTTGTGTGTACGAACACAACAGATGTGAAGCTTACAATCTGAAAGGTGATCACAGCCAAAACCAATTTGAAAATGGCTGCTCTGCAGAGTTTATTTCATCCAAAAGAAACCATTTGGAATACTAAATGCTCTAACACAACAGCTTTGCCCTAGATAAGCCTTTGGTCTATGTAAGAATCTAGAAAGCCGAATGTATTACATGTGACAAAACCAGGGATTACAGTCTAACATTGCAATTTCAAGTTTACTCTGCAAAATTCAAAATTCAAATCTCCATTTCCTTCATTTTTTTTTGGAATTGCTGCAACTCTTGACATGGTCAGGAAAATCCACCATCAGAACAACCTTTTCTTTTTTAGTTCAGTAAATGGGATAAAAGAACCTTTTATGACAAACTGAGGACAGCAGACTGATTCGGTTGAGCAGCACAATCAGTCATAGGAGGCAAAAATTCCAAATCAGAGCCAAGAAAACAATGACAAAATGGATACAAGACCAAGGGAAGTCAATAACGAAATAGGTTCATGAAATACAGACAGGGGAAAAGGTGTATTAATAGGGCTCAATGGTAGCTGGGAGAGGATTGGAATTACAAGCAAAGAAAACTGTTTCCTGTAGCTGAAGTGTTAGGACGCTCACAGGAACAGATTATTTCTTTTTACCCCCATTCTTTGTAAATAGGTTGAATGGCATCAACATTTACCTGTAACACCCTTGTAATCAAATCTCTCATTAACTTCTGGAATTGCATAAGTGTTTGTACACAGAGAGGTAAAAGTAACTTCTCAGTGAAGAATTAATTCAGAGTTCAAAAGTATTATCACTCTTCAGCTTTTGTCATGACAAAAATTCATCATTTAGCGAACCCAAGAATAGGACACCTCATCCTTAGAGTCTCCCATTAGCTAGACAAGAAGTCCCAGAGGTCCCACTGCCACAGTACCCCTGCCAACAGAGCTCTCTCATCAATATACACATCACCTCTGCATCAGATACTTTTGTTTCTAAAGGTAGGATTCAAGCCAGTTCAATTAACTGCATCAAAGATGAATTCCCAAATCCAGTGAAAGAATATGCCATGTGGCAGGCAGAACACTACCTTCTGGCACCTCTCCCTGCTGGAGAGGAGTAAGCTGTATTTATGTCTTTTCCCCAGTTCCAAACAACATTGCTAAGACAATTTAGGGGCCAGATACTATCTAAAGTAACTACAATTGTGAAAGGAATAAGGTTGCTATTGGATAATGCAGTGGACAGGATAGAAAAAACTGAAAGAAAAATCTCTAAATTTAAGAAGCATCTCTATTGTATAATATAAGGCTAGTCACCGTTAAATTTAATGTGTTGTGAACTATTCCTCTAACCAAACACAATAAGCTTTTCTGGTACAAAACAAGATATGTTAATTTTACTTTCCATGACAGGTCTACTCTTTACTTTCTCCTATATTTAATGATTTGGCAAAATGTCTAAAACTCTGTTCACTTTAGTATCTTTCCAAAACTCAAAAAATCTAATCACTATAGATTCTAATCAAGTGACAAATGTACTGAATACAGTTACCAGTTTTGCAGACATTTTTTACTGATGACGACTTTTAAAATCCTTTAAAAAACGAAGAAAACTACAGGGAATTCTCCAGCTACTTGTGTGGGTTTTTAACAGGATATTTTTTAAACCTCTAGTGTCTACAAAACATTATTAGTATTTCTGGTGTAACTCCTTAATGAAAGAATAAGTAATATTGCAATTTCCTAAGAAACGTAGAGGACACTAGATTTATCACTAAAACATTGTCAGGTCAATCTCAAAATCCAGAAACAAAAAGCAAGGCAAACAAAAAAGACGAAAAAATGGATTATACACTGGGCATGAATTGCAATTACTTTGGGTTACATTTAATTGTACTCACAGTTGACATTGGTCTCCTTTGATTCCCTTAGTCGTGCAGAAACATTTTCCTGTTTGCATGTGACAAATATTTGCATGTCCACTGCAGGTGCAAGCTGTAAAATCAAAACAGAAAAGTGAGATTTATACCCCCATAGCTTATTTTGTAACAAAAGGAACTTTCACGGACTTTAATACTTCATCCTAAATACATTTACTACAAGCCATATTAAAAAAATATTACTTCCTTAATTATAAGCTTCTTTGATGAACATTTCACTAGCACATCATTTAGTTTCTTTTCTGTAGAGTTAAGAACCATGCATGTGTCGTTAGGGGTTTTCCTCTACACCTTAAAGAACAGCAGTTTGAGAACAGCCACTAAAGCCTACCGTTTCAGTGCTCAATACAGAAAATTATTAACAATACATCTTCTCTATACAAGGTGAAATACTGAGCAATGGCAAAATCCCATTAGTTTCAAATGTGTAATTAAAAAAAGGTATTATTGCAGCTGCCTGGTAAAATGTCTAATACAACCAGAACTCTTGCTCTTGAGAAAAGCAAAAGGAAAAAAAAAAAGCGTGGAAACCATTTGAGCAAAGGTGGAGTCAATACTACAGTTATGGTCCAAAACAAGAATACGCCAGAAGCAAAAAAAAACAGGCACCTTTAAAAACTCCTGAAATTTGAAGATGGAGAGAGAATCACAGAAACATCATCATCACTCCATACCTTTTTAAACTCAATTGCTAAAGGAAGTCTTTCCACAGTGGTTTGGTCACTGCCACTCCTGCTGTGTGACAGTCTCACCTCAACACAAACCCTTGTGTTCCCAGTTCTCGAGATTTCTTTTTGCTTTTCCTTCCCATGTTTATACTAACAATTCTCTTGTTTATGCAGTCCTCCCTCTTTTCTATCCAAGCAGACAAAACTTAATAATCTCTCTCCGGTAAACATGTCAATGAGTTCTTCCATCATACTGGAACAATTATCTGCTAATGTTCACACTCCGTTTGAAGTCTTTCTTTAATTCAAAGTATCTCTGAACCTACCTCGATGATCATATTATGCTTTCACTGAAGTTTTTATTATGACTAAGAGAAAAGATTTAATATATGGTAATACATGATAAGGGAAACATAACAGCCAGGCCTGAACCACAATAAAACATTATTGACAGAGTAATTCAATGTCAGGAATTTTAGGGTTTGATCAGCCTTCAGAACTTGTTATAAGAGCCAGCTGAAGCTGCAGGAGTGGCTCTTACTAAAGTACTAGAGATCCAACCTGTCTGCAAGAAACACAACCCAGATACTTCTATAGTGATGTGTGATGTTTTTCTCTTTTATAATATGGCTTGTAACAACATTTCTGAGAAACACCTACGGTTACCACAGAACGCTACATTTTGTCATTTCACAACCATCTTGACACTCTACAATGAACGCCCATTGAAGTGCTGCTACTATATCGTCAGTTATGTTTTCCTAAATCCGCTCATGTTTTCCCCTCTACATTTATGGACTGATTATTTAGACACTTTAAGCCAGAAAAGCTCCTTCTCAAAAGTTACTTTTTAATTGTGCAAATTATTTTCGTAATTTCAGTGAAAACCAAAGGAATATACCCCTGACAGCTTTTTCTGCTTATGGTTAATTACTCTTAACAGCGATGCACGATTAGAAGACAGCAAAAACATTATAAATGAGCTAAAAGGCTGAATTCCAAATCATCTTCCAAAACCTCTCAATATATTGAAAAACACAGAAGCTATTGCCAACCAGTCTTAACTGATTACTCTCATAGTTATTGCTCACTGAAAAGGGAAGAGGATTGCAAATGGGAAAGTGGAACTTCCTTTACTTGAGTAGCTTTTATTTACTAAAACGGTTCAAACACTAAAATATGAAAACCTTTGGAGACTATGCATCTTTATCACCTTCTTGAAAAAAAATTTCAAATTATATAGTAAAATAGTAGATGTAGCCATATAAGACTTTATGGAAGAGCAAAACAGTTTTGATTGGCAGCTCAGACATTACTTTTATACCCAGGCCATGGAATTACTGACAAAGCAAACCCTTCAGTACCATTTATCCCCCAATGACATCCAAATCAAATCAGCACCTGTACAGGGCACTTTAATGTACTGTGTGTTCACCCACACAGGACTCCACAGATGAACTCCTCTCCAGTCAGCCAGGTATCTCCTTCCATTTACACTGCGTCACGTTTCCATCCCCACACTCTGTCCCTGCCTCTAGAGTTTTGTGGATTTATACCAGAGAATCATTAAATAACATAAAAATCTGACAATTTATTTTCCAATGGACTCATGGCTACATTTTGGTCTGTGCATATTCACAGCACACACAAATAAAGGATATGTTCATCCTTTCGTCTGTCTCACCAGAACCACCAAGACAGCTGCTCTACCTCACTTGACACGTACATGGAGCTTCTATATGGCTAAGATCAATATGGTTGGAAAAGGTCAAGAAAGGGACTTGAGAAGACTCAGAACATTGTACTCTGGATTCTTTGTCAATGAAAAAGCTATTTCTGGCAAGCCTGGCAGCTAATTTTCTTCTGTTACAAGATTCAGTGATCAAGTTCCTACTAATTTCCCTGGATAACACCTTGAAAAAGGACATTGGGAGCTAATCACCTTTACATTATTTTAAACATCTCATCTGGACACATTTTATTTAACAGCTGTGAACAGTTGTCATCTTTAATGCTTCTCTAAAGAAATGCTTAACATGATTTTTCTTTATAATAAGAAAAGAAAAACAGATGACCACAAAGGTGATTAAGAGACCAGAGCATCTTTCGTATTTGGAGAGACTGAGAGAGCTGGGATTCAGCCTGAGGAAGTCTCAGAGGGATCTTATCAAAGTATATAAATCCCTGACAGGAGGGAACTAGACTCCACTGACAGAACAAGAGCCAATGGCCACAAATTATAAACCAGGAAATTCTATCAAAACAAGAAAACACTTTTTTTACTCTGAGAGTGACCTACTGCAGTGCTGTAAGTACACATGTACTCTGTGCCTCTCATTTGGACAGGAATGGTGAGTTCAGCCCAACTTCAAGTCTTTCCATACTACTGTATGCCCGCTTTTCCAACTTGGGTTTAAATCACACACACAAGCTTCTTTTTTTTTAAAAAAAAAATAAAAATAAAAATTCAAATATTTAAGTATCATGTAAACATTTTATCAGTCTGTAGCTACTCTAAATAAATAAATAATCTATGTTTTTCAATAATAAACCTTCATAAACCATGTAATTTTTAATCTGTTTTTGTCACGTGCTTTTTTACATATTAACTGAAATAACATTAGAGCTCTAAAAACAAAAAAAAAGCACACCACCCTGGCAATTTCTACTCTATTTTTAGGGAAACAGCAGGTCCCACTACTCTTTTCACAACACATAGATTCTAAGTAGAACGGAAAGATTATATGAAAACAATACAATCCAGTTGAGTAAAACCATGCTGTAAAATCACAGGCCTATAGAATTTATTAAATAATAAATCCACAGCGTGATTGATTCTGAGTTGCTAGCTCAGCGTATAAATGTTCTTGCTGATGCTGACAACAAAAGAATACCCATCGCTATTTCCACAAAGTATGCATTTTAGACAATTGAATTTAAAAACACTTATTGCTTAGCCCCCATCTCCAACGTAGGGCGGCAAGAGCAATTTTTCTCTCAAACCGAGCTCACTAGAAATGGTACTTTAACTTAATGTTTCCTTACTTCAAAGATTACTACACTAGTAGCTGCACAAAGATAATTCCTTGAAGACACCTTGCTCATTTTTTTTTAGAAGGAAAGCTATGACAATGCTATTAGATATTGAGGTGCTCTCCTTTAATACTGGCAACATGCAAGTCATAAGTTGTATTAAAAAAACACCAAACACACCTTTCAAAAAAAAAAACCAACCATACACATCAAAACATACATATGTTTTATAAAACCCATGTACATTGTATATGTCTAAAAAGGAGATACAGGCTTTCTCGTGCAGTTAGGTGAAGTAAAAAATAGCAAGTATAAAGAGATATAACACTGTAAAGCTCAATTTCACTGTAAATGTTCATGTACATAATCCATTAGCCAAGTCATGTGAGAACTGTCCTTCTGAAACAGTTTACAGCTGTTCCAAATATTCCTAAAAAAATCAGATTATCATTTCAGCAGATCAATACTGGATATAAATTTGTTCTGGAAAAGGCAAACATGCCAAATCACGCAGACAGTCATTTTTGTAAAATTAGGTACTCCTCACAACAACTTTGCCATTTTTTTCAATAGGCACCAAATGTGTTCTCTCAGGGTGCAGCGCAGCCTGCCCTCTGCTCTTCCTCAGCATTTTAGAGGCTCACCTGGTGGTTACAGAAACACTCTTGTCCACAGCCATTTCCCATTCCAATAAACCAATTCACCCAAGCCTAAATGGGTTTTTAACTTTTTTTTTCTGGAATTCATACTCACAGCAAATTACAGACAATTTTACTTGACCACAACCTAACACTACTAGTAAGGCAATTACTTTTTTCCTAGAAAGGAATATTGTGTCACTCAGGCAAACAATCAGGAAATCGCAAGTGAAATTTCCTTTGCTTTTTGGACTGACACATACATTCCTGAAGTAAGTTATTTATTCTAAAAAACTCAAAACAAAGCTGGAAAACAGCAAACAGGCTGTATTTCTATTGCAGAAAACAAAATTTACTTTGGTTACAATAACACAACCCTGTGGCAACTTTCTCTATTTAAAGGCTTGTATTTATTATGAAGCTGTTTTTAAACTTTAGCAAAACAGCTCTGCAGTGTTTGTACTTCATTATTTCTTCTGTTTCAAGTATTCATCCTGAAAAGTGAACTGATTTTCCTTTGTAATAAATACCTCACAAACAACTGTACTAAATCTATCTCTAAACATCAGTGACTAACATTATAAAGACAGCTTGGAAAACCATCACTTTATTTTATACAAGCAGAAAATGAAAAAGAAACAGAGAAGATTAACACTGAAAACCAGAGTAGTTTTTTTCTTGTTATGAACTGAACAGAATCATAAACAATTAATAAGAGTCTTGCTGTGCCTGACCATTTCATGTCAACACTGAACTATAGTACAGAATTTTTATACCTTGCTTTTGAGATCATTCAAGAATAATTTATCTTCTACTAAAAAACCAAACCAAAACATGTCAAACCAAAGCATTTCAATAAGAATTCATGAATTAAGTACCACTGATTTTATTTTCTCCATCTTAATCTGCATGAAACCCCAAAACTTTTAGACTTACTCTGAGCATATAAAACTGAAAAATCCCATGTGAAAACATTATTAAGAGCACTTTCTTTGGAGATAAATTTAACATGTCCTGCTTATCAGTTTCCTTTTCATTCTTTTCACTTACAGTTTTAATTTGGAAATACTCTTAGTTTTCTTGCTTGTGAAGAGGCCTTTCACTTGAAAACATAAGATTAATTCTTTAAGTAATTCTAATTTTATTTCAGATCTGGCAGATGAAAAATTTTACTAGGTTTAGTAAAAACTAAAACAGGAGGTTTGCTGTGGGTTGGGTTGTTTTTAATGAAAAACACAAACTGATGATTTTAGATGCCTTTGTCTTTGCATATCTAATATAAGATGTGTCTAAGAAAACTTTTTCAAAGACTTTCAAAGAAAATGTTACCAAAGACTTAGTATATTTTTTTAAAAATTGTGTCTTTTTAAGTTTTTTCTTTAAAAACACAGCATCTTCTCTACTTGAAAATTTTGGCAAAAAACCTCCTTTCATCAAAAGACTGCTATTTTTTTCATCTCTAAGAGAATGCCTAATTTCCTAGAGTATAACAGAAAAAAAAATAGTTTATTATAAGGCACTACAAAAAGCAAAACAATTTAAAACCACTCAGTAGCTATTCACAGCAGCTTTTACACATCAAAAAAAAGTTCCAATCTAAGAAATCAACAACTGAAATCAAAAACTGGTGATTGCGACTATTTGTGTGTATTTGGTCATTCAGAGTAAAAGCCCAAAGAAGAGAAATGCCTTACACAATTTATCTGACAAAACCACCACGAAGTGTAAAGAAGTCAGTAAATAATTTCCCTGGGTTAGCCATTAGAAGGTACAAAATACAACTGATTTTTAACGCATTCAATTGTGAGTAAAGCTTTTTTTTTCTTACATAAGGAATGTGGCCTGCCTTCGTAAGGCACTGCATTTACCACTCAGAAAATCAACTGCAATCGAACAGAAATGGCATTACAGGGCTTTTTTGGAGAATCTTCATTCTACCGGTTGGAAAATGAGTTGCTCAATGCTTCAAAAGTTACTTTCTCAACAGCTTGTAGGGGGGGTTCAAGATCCCTTGGGAAAAGAGGTGACCATTTCAATGCACAATGACTATATCTTGACTCTCTGTCCTGGTGGCATATTCATGTCTAAGGACTCAAACAGGTAATTCCCATGGTCAGGGGGAGGTCTGGCACGCCGCTCTGACTGAAGTGCAGTCTCCAATCTAATTTGAACTGAGGGACACAAAACCAAATTAAAAAAAATAATAATAAAATAAAAATTAAAAGGAAAGTAAATTATTTTAGGCTGTAAAACTACAGGCAATGTCAGACACCACGCTGCGTGCTACACATCAGACTGACCAGCTGTCAAGGGGAAATACTCATGCAATTTTCCTGGGGAATATTTACAGACAAAGATGCTGGAACATCTGACTGAGCACAGATGTCTCTGCATTTAAAACTATGAAACTAATAGGGAAGTCACGAGTGGTTGCAGTAAGGGAGAGAACGAGATCTTCTCAGCACCTAGACATATCTAGAAGGGTAGACTCAGAAATTACAAACAAATTAAATGCCTACTTTTATTTATTTATTTATATTGCATTTGGGAGAAGACAACTCCGGCTGCAGTCAAACATTTATCTGAGGATCAAGTAACAGTGGTTTTAGAACGTCATCTTCAATTTACAGCCACCAACCTGCAATCGAAGGCTAGCATCTTTCTCAGCCATACACTGTAGCTAAATCAGCTCCTGACATCTCTTTCAATACAAGGTAAAAAAAAATGTCTGCTTCTACAATACAATTGTATTTCTGGTCAGCTGAAAGTTTCTAAATCATGCCCTGCCTATCTCCTCTGGAAACATCTTTTGGAAAACAGCAACTTTACAAGGTTCAATAGTATCGTGACCGTATTGATAAATAGCTCAGACAGCACAACAGAAATACATTTTATAGATACTCTTTACTCCAGAAAATAAATTTATAGCATGTAAACCTGAAAAACACAAAAATAAGAATGCAGAGCAACTCATTCATCATTGCCAAAAACTATGTTATATAGTAAGGTTCAGGAGGGCTTGATCACCACATCAGTGGAAGCAACAGAACTGTCATCAATCCTTGCAAAAAGACTATAGGCACAGAGATAGAGGAATATAATACAAATAAACCTTCTGTATCTCTTCAATACCTGTAAAAGTAGTAAGTGGCTATCAACTAAAATATGCCTGAACTCTCAGTTCTCAGGTTAGGATGCTGACAATGGTCTGGGAGAGCAGCCATCACTTGGAGATCAGCTGGGCATCAGTCTACTTCTGGGAAGGCAGTGAGTGACTGCCTTCATTTGTTCCCCCCCATATTATTCTTTGTCCTGTTATACTGTTTTCATCTCTACCCATGAGTCTTCTCACTTTTAGTCTTCCTATGCTCTCCCCATCCCACTATGGATATCCCTTTGCAGTGAACACATCCCAATTTAGTAAGTAAAATCAGATTTAGGGAATTAAGCACTAGCTTAAAAATCTGGGTTGCATATAATCATCAGTGCTTGACAGCAGGTTTATAAGTCTTCTGTATGTAATTAAGGAAAATCAAAAAGATTAAATATGCCAAACAGATATCTTGACAAAATAAAAGTCCCATAGCCACCCAAATAATCACTCTCTGGAGGGTAATCATGAGGAATATTCCTTTCAACAGTTGCTTCTTCTTCTTTTCCTCCCATAAAATTATACACATCTAAACACAGTGTGACAATGACACTTTACTTGAAGTATAACTCCAAGCCCTTTACCTAGAACTACTCTGAGTAGAAGTAGATTATGGAATACGAATGTAACTATAAAAAGGTTCCTAGGTTTAGTTGAGTTTTTGGTTTTAATTTACAAATAATTATGCTAGAAGTCATACTTTACCATACAGGTCTAATCCACAAAAAAGGCAAATGAAAATTAAATGCATACACAACAATTAATAGCAGACTGAAGTTTGTTTAACACATTTTGTTTGGCAGTCAAATATAACTGGAAAAGCAATTAGTTAAAAATGTCTTTTTCCAGGTTCCTCAACTAAGTTTTTCTTACGATAATCCACTTTTCTTATGCTTTAATAGTGGAGGACTTACTTGCAATACACTTTGATTGAATTTAAATTCATAACTAAACCCAAGTACAGGCATTTTATTCACTCCTTATTCAGACTGTCTTGAATACTGTTCAATAAACAACATTCACCAAAGGAAGGAAAATAATTTTTCAAATCACCTTTGGGGAAAAAGGTCTTCTTAAAAAAAGAGTGTTTATTCTAACAAACTCTCAGCAAAAAGCAATACGAAACTTCTCTTGAATACCTTATTGTGCTACCTCTTTTCTTTATATTTCGTATGTACTAAGAAGCCCTCTATCTACTAGTAAAACTGAATTCCAACATTTAAGTTAATACGAAGTGGCTTTATTCTATAACAGAGTATTGTGTAAAAATGAGCAATTGGCGTCATTATCTCTATTCAACACTCTAAAGATAAAAAGAAACAAAAAAAACACAACAAAACCCCACCACCACTACTGCAAATTGGGACTTCTTGACAGCCTCCTCATTACTCCAAATCTTTGGTTATTTTGTTTGTATAGGATAAACAAAATCATGTTTTCTGTTGGAATTTAGCACTGTATGAGTTTTTCTTTTTTCCTGAATCATCTTAAATTACAGCCTCTTATCACAGAGTTTTACTAGGAACTTGTGACCTGTGGCTTCTTAGAAATCAAAGTAGAAGACAAACAGTGTAAGATTAGGTACTTTTATTTAGTTGCATATTCTAATACCCGAAAACAGTATGAAGCATGCCATATTCTCTTTTTTACTGATCTCCAACATAATATTTAACTGAACATTAATATTCAAGTGAATACAAAAATTCCTCAGAAATTTTAGACATCTAATGATGGAATATCCAAATTCACGATCTTTAACACACTGGTGAATTCCATAAATGCAATTCTCTACATGCTAGATAATGAAATGGATAAACAGTATAAAAACTGCATACAAACTCTGTATCCCAAATTGCTACGTCTTTCTCTAAAAGAGTCAAAACTCCCATCAGTTAATATTCACTTCTAATCCTACTTTAGTAAGATGCAGAATAAAATGTTATTGATCCTCTTACACTGCTGGCCAAGGATATTCTGCTTTCTACATTTCTGTTGGGTTTTCCTGCAGATGACAGTTAAAAACTCTGTCCTCATTCTCAGTCCTGGCTTACATAGGACTTGAGGCCCCTAAATGTAAGATATTGGAGCAGAAACCTCTTCAACACAGAATTCCCACATGGAAGATAAAAGACCAGATTTACAGCTGTCTACAGCAGTAGTAGAGTTCACTTACTTACCTCTTTTCTGGTAGCGAGTTAAACACTGAATATCACTTTAATAGTTGTATTAAAAACTAATAAACTGAACTCTACATAGTGATAGAGATTATTTTTCACCCTTCTCATTCATTGCTCAACAGCGCAAGTGCTGAGCTCTAAGGAGTGCACTGGACAAGAGCATCCAAACTGCAGGCATCGTGCCACAGGCAGAGACAGGGCAAAATGTACAGGAACGAACACTTTGAAAAGGAAAATATCACTGCAAACAGGAGGTAGTGGAGCGGACTCCTGCCAGAACTTTCTAACTGTTATTATCCTGCTAGTGCTAACTGCAGCACCAACCCACACGGCACCAGAGGAGGAGGTTAGCTTTGGCTAAATGCTAAAAACACCAGGTGTAAGAAAGCTTCTGGGTCCTGTTTTCCAACTACTAACTAATATTCTTGGCTTGTTAGTGTTATCTTGACCTTTTACTACCTCTGCATGATATTTTCCTCTTGAGCCTGTGCTGCATTCTCATGAGATGCGTGCAAAGACCCATCTACTGCAAAAATTGCTTTTACATAGACAACATTTTGTTATATCAACTTGGACTGTGAACATCTGTCTTTTGTTTCTAAACATCAGGTTATGGCTCACTAAATATAAATAGCTGAGAACAGCAGCTTTCGTGCTATTAAAACCAAGCATTACTACAGGCTAATACAGTATTTGCATGTCACCACTGGGTAAGAGCAGCAGAAAAAGTTAATATAAGTAAAATAAAGAAATGAATACACTAATTAAACCAGCTCTAGTTTTTGAATTTTGTTCCACCTACAAGCACTGTCATGGTTTGGGCTGGACTGGCATTTCATTTTCTAGGGGTTATAAAAAATGATCAATTAATTCTCTTTAACACGTAGCTTTATGGAGCTCAGGTAATCTTTGTTTCCTTGGTTATCACAGCTTATAATAATTCTTATGTATTTTCATCAAAATGACAGTCTGTATGACTGCTTCCCTCGGAGAACTGCTATTAACAGATGTTGGAAGTGATACCAATGATGGATATCGGGCTGGGAAAGCTTCAAGGGCAGGTTACCAAATGAGATTTCAGTACTAAAGCATTAGGCTTTGGAAGTTTGACACCTAAATTCCCTAAAAAGCAAACGATTTCTTCTGGTCTGACTACTGACAGCTAACGTCTAACACTATGGTGCAGATTTTTTATCAACTGATTGTCAGGATGGCTGGACTAATCATAAAACCTTATGCAAAGTACTGCGTCCAGCACTTTGATTTTAAGCAAAATTAACTGCAGTCAATGTGGTCTCAGCTGATCTCGGTGCTGGCCCTATATACAGAGGTCAGGCAATGTGCACAGAGTGCCCCTTTCAGAGTACAAAATGACCTGCAGTGATAGGTGCTTTGAAGGATGGTTCATCAAGAACAGTAGCTTGGTGCAGGCAGGTGAAAACGGTAAAATCTCAGAAGCCTCAGTCTTCTGGAAAAAGCTTATTTACTCATTGATTTAAATAAAACCCAAGCATATCTTTCACTTACGTCATGTCTAAAAGCACATGCAAAAACCAGGGATACAACCATAAAACCTTATAATAAAGGCACAAGAGAAAGATCACAGAACTATAGAAACATAAACCTTTATGCTAATAATTCTAATTAACAATCAGGCAAGGGGTTTCGGTTGTGGATTGGGAGTTTGGGAGCCTTTTTCTTCTTGGGGATCTGGGTGTGGTTTTTTGGCTCTTGTTGTTCTCTTTGGTTTGACCACATAATGTTTGACAGAGCTGCACATCAGTCATCAAATACTCTTTTGGATCTCACAGTATGAAATCAATCCTGTGATCCTCGAACACCTCTTCGTTGACAGCCCATTTAGCATTTACAACTTTTTCAGCCCATTGAATGTGTTTTGGGGAGAAAATCTTTGCCACGTGTCCAGTTGTTTAATGAATTCAGAACCTACTAATCAACAAAAAAACCAACAAAAGGCAACTTGAACTCTACACAGAAATGTACTGGTTGCTCCTTACAGATAGCAGTGTATCTCCTCCCCATCTTGTTCCCTCATTGCTCGTATAACTTTTTGAAATCTGGAAAAATAAGCCTAAAGGGAAATTATTAGGTATCTTTCTAAGTAGACCACAGCATATTGTAGTTCCGAAAAGAAACTGAACATTAAATTGTTTTCCTCGTCATTCTATAAACTCTTTCTATTACAAAAAGACAGGTCGCTTTCTTTAATGGATGAAATTATGTAATTTGCTGTATTGCAATCTAATATAAAATACTGTGCACTGTATATATACACACACACATATACACGCCTGTGTATGCATTGTGAGTATGGCTGGGGAGCACGTAGAAAGATACTGTCCTGGGCACTGCGGGTTACTTTGTACTCTCTAGATGGGAGGGAAAACTTTCTTGGCTGCAAATAAAAATTAAATGCTTTGTAAAAACTAGTGGGAGCAGCAGAGAGGGTTGAGAGAGAAGTTGAACAGAAGTGGAAAACCTGAAGTAGGAGTAAAAATCTAGGAGATGCTTCAGAAAGGAAGAGGCCCATTGATAGCAAAGAGCAGATTCAAAAGAAATTGGACAGGAAAAACAAACAAACAAAACTCGCCTAAGATCTAGTGTGGATTGAATGGAGTCTGATTCAGCTTGGACACCACAATAAACTGTCGAATTGGGAAGAAAAAGAAGGACACTCACCTTGAAATTATTTGGTAGCAAAAGGTAGACCTGTTTCTGTTTTTGATTTTGTCCTCCTCCTCTAGTTCTGCACAGATAATCTTGTTCAAGTTGAACAAGATTTGTGTTCTAATAAATTGGACTACAGATTACTCAAAAGTAATTGTGGGGTTTCTTAGATGGGCTGCCTACAAAGAAAACCCACTCTAATGCACACCTGCTCTTTGTAAATTAAACTGATTTTTTTTTTTTTCCCAACTAACTCACTGATTGCCCAGGAGGAACAGGACTTTGCTTTTGATCATGCCCATGGTAGCTTTTAACAGTATTTCTTCTGGAAAGACAAGGAAGGAAGAATGAAATCAGTATCATTTCCTCCATGGACAGTCCTGTCAGCAATGCGTTACAAAGGTTGCTACTGCTGAGCAGGTAAAAATGTTAGGAATATTGCCAGGGAAAAAAACCCTATAAATTTACCCAGTAGACATCTTTCAAAGTTACATAGAACCTAAACACCAAGGAGACCATTTTCAATTAGCTGCCATGGTAAGTTTAACATCTTTCTCATGTCTCTTTCTCACAGACACCAGAAGTAATGTTTTCTGCCATCCAAAGCCCCTTCTCTCAAAACCTCCACATCTCAGACGTCAGTTACTCAGCCGAACAATCACATTCTTTGGAGCAGCAAGATCTGAACAACAATTTTCCTCCTGCTACTGAAGATACATCTTGGGTATCAACAAGTCACTAGCAAGTTATATTTAATCATTTTCAAACAGAATGATTACACATCAAATCTCCCTGATGAAGAAAGGCTGAGAGAGCTGCAACTCTTTAGTCCAGAGAAGACAAAGCCACAGGAGCACCTTATTAATTCTAGCAAGTATCTGAAGGGTGGGTTGAAGGAGGATGCAGCTGGAATCTTCTCAGTGGTTCCCAGCGACAGGACAAGGGACATTTTGAGTATGGCTGGGGAACACGTAGAAAGACACTGTCCTAGGCACTATGGGTTAACTTTGAACTCTCTAGATGGGAGGGAAAGCTTTCGTGGCTGTAAATAAAAATTACAAGCTTGAACACAGGAATTTCCATGCAAATATGAGAAAAAACTTCTTTAGAGAGTGACAGCACTGGAGCCAGCTGCCCAGAGAGGGTGTGGAGTCCCCTTCTCTGGAGACCTTCAAAGCCCCGCCTGGATGCAGTCCTGAGTGATGTGCTCTGGGCAATCCTGCTTTAGCAGGGGAGCTGGACTGGGTGATCTCTAGGTGTCCCTTCCAACTCTGACCATCCCGTGATTCCATGAAATGTGGGGGGAAAGCTGTTGCCTTGACTATTGAAAATGTCCAACTGTATGATAGCAGAGAAAGAGAAAGATCTATAAAGGAAACAGAAATGGTTCAGATTTGCTTTGAAAAATTCACCTGTAGAGCCTAACAGACAGTATTAGGAGGTTGCTATAGAATGGTCACCAGTGCCTTAAACACCAGGCCTTTTAAGTCTGCTTAGAGAGCCAGTGGTAGACGTTAAAAGATAATGTTCCTGCTGTTCCAGTACTCACAGTTTTACTCCTACTGTAAAAGCAACAGCAATGGTAGTACAATTCTGGGAAAGGTGAATGCTGTTCGGGATGTTATCAGTGCATGAAAAAAATGGCAATACAGCAAAGTGCTTACATTATCATATTATTCAACATTTTATATGTTCACAGTGTGTGTCATAAGTTACTGTAAAGAATTCTCTCCTGGCATCTTGTACATTTTAACAATAATTTTTTAAAAATACTATATGCATAACGAAAATGACAAGATGATAAGCAGCTAGAGCAATTTTTTCTACATTGACAGCTAAGCAAATGATTAATAAGTTTGAAAATAATGCTAAAAAATGCTGCCAAGATTACACAAAATTGTTCCAAACAATCTCCCATTCAGTTTTCTCATGTTACTTTAAGCTGCAGTCTGCAGTACACATATAACTATTTTTTTCTAAAATTTCTCTAAAAGCATTGCATATTTCCCAGACATGCAGTATATGACAGAACAAGCCCTAGAAGAAAATATAACACTAAGAGAAACCACTAAGACAGCAAATCATATCTGCTCACATCTACAGTCAGACCTCTTATTTTCTAAATCCATCAATATTTAATAACGAATTTTCTATCAGTGAATTTTTACATTCATGGTTTCAAAACTGTACTTCAAATGGGACCCGAGTCGGATTTAAATTATAAAAAAAAAAAAAGAATGAAAAGAATTCAAGTGAGTTGGAATATCCGCCCTTCCAACACCTCAAACTACAAAGCTTCCTACATCTGGATAGTTTTACCTGCTCAGAGCAAACAAGGCTGAGCTGGGCAGCTCTCACCTAAGCTTCAGCATGCTACAGAGCACAGTGAGCCTCATTCTGTTATATCATTAAGAGAGTTTGATTGCTTAAATATTCCTGGTACAGTCTGACAACGATACATTTAGCACAACCATAGGCTGCTTCTGCATTTGCACTCAAGACCAGTCAGATCTAAGGGGTAAACAGAACTGGAGCTTGGTCTGGAACCCAAAACCTGTCCCTTATCAGCATGCTCTATGCCCCCATGTTCAGAATTCACCTCTGGCTTCCCTCTTACTTACTTGCACATCGAGCCAACTCTTAAGAAGGATGCTGTATCTTACACACTAACTTTGTTGGAACCATCACTTTACACTTTGCCATAGAGAGGCTTTAGTTTACACATCTTAAGCACATGCACAGGGTCTGGGCTTACTCATTTACGCACTCTGTATCATTTATTTCCAATCAAGAATGCAAATGTATTGGCCACCCATTTCACATCACAGACATCATAACTACCTGAAACTATTTTTAATCAATATAAGAACAGATAACTGTAATAAATTGCAGCCACGGAACTTTATTTTATATAAAATAAAAGGCTTTTGGAACCCAGTACTGATTTTTGTATAGAATGCAGCAATGAATCAAATATAAAAATAATTCCAGCTAGATGTTTGTACAGTGAAATGTTGTAAGGAACTGGAGCACATACATCATTACTGCAAGGCACATTTTAGGACTACTGAACATAGAGATGACGTATACACCAAGAATATAAACTCTAACTCTCATTCCCTGTATAGAAGAGCAACTTCAAGTGAGAGAATTTAAATGAATAATTGGTATCAGGCATGCTTTCTTAAGAAGAATTGCAAAAGTTAATTATAAAGCACAGGATAATTGTCAAACCCTATCAACAACCAACACACTGCACTTTTGACACGAAAATAAACTAGAGCAAGGGTCAGTTATAGAGTAAACCTTCATTCGATAGAAAGCTTTTTAACACCACAGTAAGAACAGTACTACAGATTCCAAAATAAGTAAGACTTAGAAACATCTTTATTAAGCACTCATAGTATGGCAAATATCCACAGCCATTTTGCTATATGTAGAAAATTTTCTTATATAATCAGAATACTTTATCTTTACTCAGTACCTCCCTGCATTCTAGATCTCAGGCTCCAAGAATCTTTTGAAAATTAAGATTAGAGAAGAACATGTGGAATCAGCTAGTCCACTACCCTTTTCCAAAGTTAGAGAAATTTGAAGATTTTTAAAATGTCGTGTAGGTAGTAATGCGGATTTCATAATGTTTTATGCAAACTGTTTTAAAGTTTAACCAGTAGAAAGTTTTCCTTTCTTCCACCTTAATCTTTCCCGTTGCAACCTAATCCCATTAGTTCTTCCTCGACCAAAGTGGAGGAAGGCATTTTATCATCATTCTCTCTATTCAGCTTCTTTTCACATATTTGAAGCCTGTTATTATGCCTCCATCTTTTCAGGTTTGTCACATCTACTAAGCCTGCTTCAAATCAGGATGCAAAATGTCCTTAGATTTCTTTTAAAGCTATTGAAATGTCAGCAATTATAGTGAGCAAAAATCCAGAAGTGTCACATTTTTTTATCCATTCTTTAATCACAACTATTCAAAACCTTCTGAAACATGAATGATATCCTTTTCCTACAACAACTGTTACTCATGTCATAGTAAATTGATAGCATAACACTACGCAATATCGCTATGAATGTATCAATTATCTGATAGCAGCCGTAAAGGCTTCATCGTTCCCAGAGCAAGGAACGATAAGGAGAATAGTTATAATTGCACAGATTTTTCTATCCCTGGACAAAGATCAGAAGATAATTGATCGCTCAGGAGTGGACAGTCAGCTTCTTTCAGAGCTTTTTGAAAGACCTCCTAGAAGTATAAAAATGGATTTAGGAAAGGATTGACATAGTTAAGGAAAAAAAAGTTTTCCAAGATCTGACAGACTTGCTAAGCATCTCCTTCCTTTCAAGCTCATCAGGGATCTAAAGAATAACAAAGGCTAATCCAGCCCATAAAAGAAGAGGAAGTTTTTCTTGGAAACCTTTTTAATCGATATCACCAACTGTCAAACTAAGTTGGGAGGTCAGATTTTACCTATATGAGCCTATGACACAACAGCAGAGTAAGTGTCCTGAATGTGCATGAATTCTTAAGTATTTTTGTCAGGATAGGGGGGAAAAATTATTTTATTTAGTGCTTCACAAGTATGTCAAGAGAACAACTCTTAATTTTTCTCCTAGTGTACACCACTTCACTTCTCAAAAGCAAGTACAACTTCTTTTCCCAGTTCCAACTGCTCTCCAATTCATAACCAAGTTACAACCTTGTAACTATAGTAACTTGCTGTAGGAAGAATATTATCTTATTACAGTTGTACTTTCCGAGTTACAGCCATTATCTTGTCATTCCTTTAAAAAGTTTTCAATCTGGATCCTCAAAGAAATAGCTCAGGAGCTCTGTGGAAAAAATGTGCCACGTGCTCTGGCAGTCTCAGCCGTTGTGAGGAAGGGTGAGTCTTAGAAGAAAAGAAATACTGCTCGAGTCAAGCCAGGAGCTCAGCTTGCAGCAGCAGAGAAAAGTGACACAAGAAAGGGCTATGGGGATGACTGGGTTTTTTCAGTCCTTCATGATTTTTTTTTCTTTAATTGGCTGTTTCATACCATTTCCTGTCTCATTTTCTAATTTCAGTCACACTTAAATTCAGCTTCTGACCGCACTTCCCCTTCTTCCACTTGTATTTTTTTCTGGATGCTTTTACTTTAATTTTGGTTTTAATTTGCTGCTACTTTCAATTTTTTTTTTCCTGTGACAGCAAACATATTACCAGAAACAAAGAAAAAAAAAATTGAACCACCTCTTTCTTTATATTTTCACACTGCCTGATCCCAACTATGGTTCCAAAATCCTCTTAAATCCAAGTAAAATTGATTTGACTTATCTACGGATCATTGGTACTTGTTTCCTGCAGAAATCTCTGGCCCACAATTTGGGCACCTCTATCACAGAAACAAAAATCATCATACTGAAGAAAATTTAGCGGTTGATGACGACTAAATTCATCAAAATGTCTTAAAGACTTACACAGAATTATGGGCTTTATACTACAAAATATAATATACTAATACAGATAAGGCCTCAAAATACTGATCATCTTTATTTTTTAAAGCATTCTTTAGTCTGAGTAGCTCCTGTTAAAATCATGTCTACCCATAAAAATATGTACTTTTACAGACTAGAGTTGAAAAAACAAGTCATAAAATTTATAATTTTACTGGTCTTATAAACTGATTTTAGGCATTATTGCACTACACTAAATTCACTAAAGGTGATGGAATGCTTATTTGGTTGATAGCTAACGTGTCCCTGAAGAATAAAAGCTATATTAATACATCATTTTGCCATAAAGGTGCTATAGACAGCAAAGTACATTTTGTCAACTTCAAGAAGGAAGAGAACTATTAAGAATTATTTAAAGTGTCATAAAGCACCAGTAAACCATGCAATTGTCAATAGGGGCAGACATTAATCTTTCCATCCCCTTGAACGCACTTTCTATCCATTGTGCTTCAGTTTACCAGATGTGCAGCTTTATGCACTGACTGCTGCATGGTGAAGTGCAGAGGAACAAGTGAACCCTTTAAATAAATGAATATTCCTTGAGAAGCAAGAGTCCAGTTAATGAAACATAACAGAGAAGAAAAAAATAGTGGGATAGCACCCTCTTAGATTCAATCTCAACTACTTTAATGACTTTTTATATTAAACATATACTCCCTTCTCCCATTTAGTTTTAAGGGAAGGAGTTAACTGGCAAGTTTAAAATCACCAACATAACTGAAAAAGCAGCCCTGCAGCAATAGTCAAAACCCATCTGGATTATTTGATTTCATTTTCTCTTTCACTTCAAGGAGAATCCTCCAATGCAGCAATTAAAAAACTAAACAGACTGAATAGGTTAGGGTATCTTCCAGTCCTCAGTGTACCAGGCTTTTATGTTTGAACTACATGTGAATAAGATGTATTGGTCTGTTAAATGCGTAATTTTTCCACTAGTATCATGCATTTATCAGACATTAGGGTAGATAAAAACTTGATTTACAAGTACCTTCTCATTGCTTTTAAGAGCATTGTTTACATGGAATGAAATTATGCCTCTCTGAGATACCAGGACTTAAGGTGTTGCTCCCACAAGACAGCTTCTTTCTCCTCCTTTCCGTAACTGGGAGACCACCCTTAAATCACCACCTTGTTCTTAGAGCATCCAGACCAAAGAACAACTGCAAAATAATGATTCTGAATGCCAAGTTTCTCTTAAAAATATTAATATGATTCTGAATCATTAATTTAGCTGATCAACTCATCGGTATTATCAAATAAACATTTAACCTTTAAAGAAAAGTTAATTTCATGTTCCATTAAAAAAAGTTAAATTCCCTTTACATAAAATGTCATTTCAATATTTTTTTTCCTCCCAGCAGGACAAGTTACCTGTACACTGTCCTCCATTTGTGGGATCTCCATAATATCCTGGCATGCACGTTTCACACTGTTTTCCCGTTGTTAAGTTTTTACATTGGTCACAGACATTACTGTTGACGCAGGTGCTGTGGCCATTGCACTGGCAAGCTGGAACAGAACATTTTAAAAGCCATTACCAAATTGCTCTTTCGAACAAAATCATTTTTATGTGATTACAAAATTGCAGCAGAATGTATTTCTGAGGAGTTTAATCCTGACTAACAACTAGCATATATATTTGTACTTTGACACAGAACCTCTTTAAAACAGCATTGTAACAAGACATGAATTCACAAAAAAGACCACAGAAGCTGACTCTGTAGTGACAAATGAGCTTAAGACGTGTAAGGAAGTCTTTTTTTTTTTTCCCTTTTTTTGCCATTTTGAGTGACTGAATCCAGTCCTTATAGCTTTAAAATGCTGCCCAGTCACTTAAAAAGAGGCAAGAAGTCACGATCTGAGAGGAAATGAAACCTCTGTACCTACATGCAATCTGCTGTGAAGCATTTGAAAGGCTACTGTGATGGAGAACACGAACAACTCACACTCAAGCTTGTATCTACTAGGCAGAGAGAACCTACAAATGAATTAACTGAACATTGCCTTATTTTTAAACAGCTCTGATCCTCCCATTAGCTTTGGCACATTTTAAGGACACCAGGACCGCATCAAACATCTCCCATCCCTCCTCACTACGGTTGGCTTTGGTGGAAGTAGAAAACTGGACGCTTGCTGACATAAATTGACCCTAACATCATGAAATTGCTTTTTGTCAAACAGCAGCACTACAAACCACAATTCCTCTCCAGTGCTCCATGTTTTGAAGAAACTCGGGAAGTACTGATCACTAGTGCAGCAAAATCAATTCTGCCAGAATCATTGATCCTGCTGCCAGAACTCGGCTGGACAACTAGGAGTTTTTGAAGGATGGCCTCGCTGTAGAGTGGGACCTTGGAGCCCATAGCACTGAGTAGATTAGAAATGTGACAATTACAGCAACCTGTCAGATGTCAGACTATGTCAAACCTGTCGATCCCTTACTAGCAAAGGGTAAGGCTCAGCAGAGGACAGTTATCTAGGTAACATCATTCTGTTTGGACATTTTTTATTATTATTTGGATTCTTAATCTAAATGTCATGGTGACTGGTGTCTTGTCTTGGGAAAAAAAAAAAAGGAAAAAGGAAAGAGAAGAGATTCTGACTGCATGATTTAAGTTTTTAGAGCTGTTTAGAAGTAAAAATACATTTACAGTCAATGTCAGGCTCGGCTCATAAACCACTGAATCTTCCAAGTTTACAATGTCTTCCTTTTTCTGTAGCTATGCCTACAGAATCTTGTAAACAAGCATCAAACATTTCTGTACTACTAGACCAGAAGTTTTCTCACTGTCTTAAATAAATCTACTTAGAAATTACAAGTTTTCTTCTTCCTAAGAACACTTGATTTTTAGACAACTTTGTGGAGTCTTCCTCCAGGCAGTTTGCCATTCTCAGATAAAGGTACACAAAAATACCATAAATTGCAGCTGCATTTTGTGTTTGTTTGTATATCTTACACATTAAATTACTTAGAGCAAGCACAAGGAAAAAAATAAAAGTACAGCCCAATAAACCAGAAGTAAAAATAGTGCCTTGGATAGATGTTCTATTAAAGTAAAGAAAGATTGCCTAATTCGTACTGCATCATGATGTAAGGAAAATGCTCCATCCTACATTCTCTAACTAGTATGTCACCGATAAGTCAATTTTCTATTCTTTCCCATACTTCATTTTGTATTTCTTATTTTTTGTGTTACTTAAATGGTGAAAGCAACCTAAAAAAAAAATTGATTAATTGTGAATTTTAGTTTGTTGCAAGTGATAATATAATCTCATGACATACAATAGTCCTACATTTTAAGAGAAAGATAACAAAGAGATTCTAAATAATTTTAAAATATACATATACAATAAGAACCACTAATATCTACAATTTACACTTCACACCATTTAAAAAATGATATTACATTTTTCCAGATTTTCCTAAAAACATCTATCTCGGTGAGCAAACTTAAAATCCAGAAGAACTGCACATTGCAACAATTTCCTGTAATACAGACAAGCACAAACTGAAGACATCAGTATTACATTATTAAAGTAATAATTAGAGTAATGAGACACTGTAATGATGTTTAAATAAGAACTAGGAGTTAAATTTAAAAAGCCATTTTTTTCCTTAAGTGATTTTACTGTACAGCATCGCAAGCAACAGAGTAGTTTTTCTCCTGCATACAAATGTGATTTAGCTGAATCTTCAGTGGGGCTGCCCTGGAGATAAGCAATTATACATCTAATTTGCTTTTGACCTCTGTGTTGAAATTGCTGGTGATGCCGACAAATCTTGATAATTATATGTTGATTCTTTTTTCACACTGCTTTTCAGAGGCTTTAATTAGGCTTTAAGATTTAGGCTTCAAAGACAAACTTGGTCCTACATTCAATCTAACACCAATACTGTTTATTTTTCTTCTTTTTCTTTCTATATAGGCATTTGCCATTTTATTTATCATAATAATTAAATTAAAATAAAAATCTGATTTTAAAGAGTCTTCATATAAAAAGAAATACCAAGAAAGCTGCTTTTACGACTATTGATTTCAAAATGACCAGTCAGAAAAAGAACCATGTTTTTAATGCTACTTGCTGAATATTAGTTCTAAAGATTTGAGAAGGCAGAAAATAAGAATGAATTTGAAATACTTACCACCAACGTAATAAAGGGCATGGATAGGAACTGCAATGAAAACTAAGTGCATACCTGAATGAACATGAGCGGGTTAGCCAACTATTTACCGGTGTAGCAAGAGAATCTTTAAACTATGTAACTCATTTATTTTTATTTTCATCAAATCAACCAATTGTTCAGTAAGTTTATACACATTTATTATCAATTCTGTTTTATTTCAGGTACATCAAATGATTGCTGTTCTAATAATAAACTGTGTCAGTATAACACATTACAGATAATATTTTCAGAAACTGAAAACAAAAGCTCAGCAACAGAACCTACAGCTCAGACCGATCAAAATTAAATTTCACTTCAACTGAAATTTCATCTCTATGACTTCTGTAGAATTTGCCTCAAACTGACAGAACTACTAGGTTTTAAATTGAAGTACATCTGCAGTGAATTTGTGGTCAGAACGCACAATGAATGCGGAATTGTATCCATGAAGCATAAATTCTAAGCAACTACAGAGATGAAATCTTCTAATCCAAACATTTCAGACAAGCAATATATATCTCCATTACATTTTCCCTAGTTGGGAAAACTGTACTGTGGGGAAAGTCTAACTGCACGTACTATCAGCATACTTGTATTTTAACATACAGGTTAAGCACTGAAGTTTCTGGACAACGTACTGTCATTCTGTTGTTTCCAGAAATTTACTACAGGCTTCTTTGTTCAGAAAACAGTATTAGAGGATTTGAGGTTTTCTGGTTTTACCTCTGAACTGTTGACAGCATTCACTTAGTTTTACATTTCAGTTCATACAACTTAAAAAAATTTACTCTCTCCTTACGTAGTTTTTAAGACGTTATTAAAAAAAAACAAACAAAAAACAAAAAATAAACAACGCCTTTCTTCAGAGATGATGCCTTCTAAATAATAATACACATGCACCGAGAATATGCTGATGAAAAGAACATCCAGGAGAGCAAACATAGGTGTTAAGAGCCCATAGAAGTTTTGACCCTAGAGAAGATCCAGCTTCCAAACTGTACCAGCAGCAGGAACGCTTAATAAAAGTAACATTAGCACAATTACACCATTTAGTCTAAAAAATAAAAAAACTAAAAATAAATAAATAAATCAAGCTGCCTTCAAAGCAGTATTATTTATTGTAAATCAGCACTGGAGGTCTGTCAAACTCCCCAGTGTGCTTTTCATTTGCCCACACTACCACACCGTTGCTGTCACACCTGGAGGGTTGGAGTATTTCCACGCAGGAGGCTGTACCAGCTCACCTTCCACTGTCCTAAAGCACCTCCTGTCTTGCTTTCTTTTCCAATTAATTTAAAAATTGCAACACTACAGTCAGATTGATAAATCTGATAAATTTAGACTACAGAGATTCTCTTGAAGATTAGAAAAGTGTACACTCCGTTTACTCAAAAACATCTAAAAGGTAGGCTGGATGGAGGCAGAGCTCAGGTATTTGGCAGCTCCCTCCCCGGTTTTCCCAGCCAGACGGACTTTGGCACAAACAGCAGGGACGCAGGAAGTTCCTGTTCCTGGCCATCAACGCCTGCCCATGGATAATTTGTCCTCAAACCGCACTCTTTCTTGATGGATACAAAAAACAGAAGAAAGCAAAAGATGGAGCAAATCCATACAGTCAGATTTGAAAAGGATAGGATCAGATTAGAAGGATAGGATGGGTAAAAACTCATTTACAAAAAAAAAAATAGCTGTTTAGGTTATATTATTTGCATTAAACTTTGCACCTGAACACACATAACAGTGAACACAATTGTGTTCAGCAGACAAACTAACTATAGATTTAGGATATATTTTAGTAAAGACAAATCTCTTGTGGAAATGTTTTTTGTATTACTCAAAAATAACTATGTTAATGTGGCACGCTTAAACAGAGAAACATCTCCTACTTCATACATAAGAAAGAATGGAAGCATATCTTACCTGGACACTGGATAAAAGACCACTCATAATTTTTCTCTTTTGGACAAAGACTAGCATCAAGCACCATTTCATTAGAGTGCACACCAACAGGCTTCATCGGGCCTCTCGATGATCCTTCCAAACACTGTCCTTTTCCAGTGTTACTGGGATCGTTACACCATCCACACCCAGGCTGTTCCAAACACTGTCCGCAGGTCCTCAGTCCAGAGCAGTTTTGAGCTTTATTATGTGGAATACAATATTAAAGCAAGGGTTATTTTTATTCTGGGGTTTGGGATAGGTTTTTTTTATAAATGAGACACTAAAATTTCAAAACAGCTGATGAAGAAACAATTTTGCATTTCTATTTCCTTTCGCAAATCAAAACATTTCAGTAACATTAGCAAGAATATCACCATTTTCTTGAAATGTTGTACTTCAGAGATAACAGAATACACAGCAGGTGTTTCTTACACCACAATGCAACAACTAAGTTTTCAAATAAACAAAGATAATGAAGAAGAACACTAGTATTATGGATCTTTATTAACTTCCATGATAAAATACATATTCTATACTTCTTCTTAACACACACTATGGGATGTGTGTATTGCTAATATTAATGAACATAAACAGTCCCTCCAACAAAAACTGAGGATTTCAAGAAAAGGCCAATAATCCAAACAAGAGTGCTAATAATAAACCAATTGTAATAATTTGAATTCAAACCAAAACATTATTTGGGTACAAAGTATCCCAGGATCACACCTAATATTCATCTACAAACATCAGTGAATTTTCTTAGAACTTTTGATACAAGAACAACACATCTTTCCAAAAACAGAATTCTTAAGATATAAATCATAATTCAACGTCATTTAATTGAACCACACTTTAAGAGTTTCATTCCTTGGAGTAAATCAGGTTTCATTGTCTAATTTGCATACTAAAATTTTATTTAAATCATTTATTTTCTTATAGAAATGGTCTTCCTCATATTTTAAGAAAGCTGTTCAGAACCAAAAAAACCATTCTACTCTGAAGTTACTGCCATTTCTTCTTAATAACAATTAACAATTTAGTTTCTTCAAGAACACCATTAGAGTTCAATTTTATTTGAGCTTTTTCTGCTACATCTTACTTCTTTTAAACTAATGCTGTAATGCTGAATCAAATTAACCTCAAAATCATCTGAATGTTGATCACTAAGGGTCTCTGCCTCTTCCCACATTAACTTTGCAGATACTTAAAATATAAATTTAAAAAAGCATACATGAACTTCTGGAAGATGCTACCAAGAAGTCAAAAATAGTCTAAGTTTCTTTTAAAAAATAAAGGATTTTAAAGGGTTTTTTTTGGCAGATGCTCAGATGGCTTCTACATGAGCACAACCTCTCAATCTGGCTCAGCCGCAGCCAGGACATGGTATCTAACACTCATGTTCACAACTACATGGACCACTCTACTCCATAAAGGCGATTCTCGAATCAATATTAAAAAGGCTATACTAAGCAGAATAATTTCATTTCTAATGAAATACAGTGAGAGCAGAAAAAAAAGCTAACTACTCTGACCTCAGTAAATATTCAAATTGTTTTAAAGTAATGAAAGTTGTCAGAGGAAAAAAATCCTACAGTAGTATAAAGATACATGCAGATATCAAGAAAAGAGGCAGTTAAGAATCTGAATGAGATCTCAAGAGGACTTTAACAGTGCAAAAAGCTAGAGTGTGAGCTTTGCATCACTAGATGTGAAGAATCCAAATAGGAGGAAATGTTACGTTTCCAAATATAGATGGGGAAAAAAAAAAAAAAAAAAAAAAGAGGAGAAGAGGAGAGAAGGCAGGAAAGAGGAAAAAAAAGCAGAGCTCAACTGTTCTCAGAAATCAATGTCAATTATGACATAAAAAACAGTTTAAAACCAGACCTCATCAGATCTAAAGTTGAATGATACAAATTCCAGGTTTTGATTTCATTAGAAGATCAGCAGAAAAATAAAGACTACCATTCTCTAACTGTCTGGCTTGGCCTTTCAAGGGATCCAAACAATTCTCATGTGACTATTTATAAAGCTAGGAGAAAACAGCTCTGAAGTATCAGCTGCACTATCTTCATGGAAGATAAAACAGCAGTAAAAATCCTCAGATATTCTCTATAGTGGCATTCAGCTGCAGAACTGAAGAGAGCTCACTGAGAAGTTATTGTTTATGAAAGAAGGGAATATTCATGCAGAATGTTTTTCTTTAAAATTCTAGAGGTGGTCCAAGATTGTTTGACTGTCAGATATTCAATCGAAAGTCACAACGGATGGAAGATGTGGGGAATAGTGGAATGCAACTTTTTGGCAAACAGGTATTAAAATGACAAAATGTCACCAATAAAACAGTGCTCTTCATTTTAATTCACAGTTTTAAAAATAAATGAGAAATTCTCAGGGGTGAGAGTGTTGTTTTTGGGTTTGTTTGTAGGAGGTTTTTTGTATAAATTGTACATGCTTGTGTGAAGTTCAATGGGATTTTTTCATTCAGAGCAAACGTTCAAAACCTCAAATATCAGTCAATTCAGAATGAAGAAGAAAAATTAAACAAGAGTTCTTTGGGTTTTTTAAGGTATAATTACATTCTATTCTTCAAGTATGTAGAAACATTACCCCTTGATAAGGCAATCTACTTAATACTTCATTACCTCAGCAGCAATAATGATGTATCTACCTAATAAATTTTTCAAGTCATTTAGACTGAAACTATGTCTGAACCATGTTTCATTTGGACATTCATTTTCTTGTTAAATGCAAAATATCTAATGCTTTAAAATGAATAAAATCAAAAAAATGAACCCAAAATCAGACCTGCTTTCAGACGTGGAATCTTGCTTTCCTTTAATTTGTTGAATAGAAAATATATTTTCACACAAAACTGCCTTTAAATAATGATGAACTGATATATAGCAAATCCTGTAAGCAAGTAACTGCCTTTGCATCCATAACCCACTGAATGGAATCATGATCTAATTATGACCCTAATGCAAGTTGCTTTTTCTTGAACATCATCAATCCTGCCATAACATATCCAGAAATAAAATGTTCCAGAGATGCTGATGTCAAAAGATCCTTATGGAAAAGGAAAAGAAGTCACAAATAACTAGAAAAAGACAGAGAGAAGACCAATAATGAGAGTTCAACAGAACGCTTCAGAAGTCCTATATATTCAGTTTGGGTCTCCTTGGATCGGAGTCTTCACAAGTAGCATTGCAATCAAACCTTAAATCAAATCTGGCAACTGAGGAAACTTCCTAAAAAAACCCAGAACTGAGACAATAAGATAAGGCATCAGATGGCTTGCAATGATGCTTCACAAGATTGCTTGTCTACATGAATTATGGTAGCAATATGCACTGGAACTGCTGAACTTCACAAGGTCCAGTCACTACAGACTCAGGAAGAAGTCCTTTTAGCTGAACAGTGAACTGAAAGGTACACTGAGTAGGTTTCTTATTCTCCTAGAGAGGCATTGTATCAATTTCTGATGAAATGTGCTTCCCAAGGGGATATCTGAGGAGTGTCTTTTCTGCTTGACTAAGAACCCACCTGCCTCATTTTTAACTTTTTATGCTAAAAAAATGTGCTTCGAATCCACTGGCAAAACAAATCAAAATCTTACAAACTCTTAATTCAGCTCATCTTTTTTCAGTAATTAGATGTGGCATAAGTCTAAGGTCTGCAGATTATTTCTCTAATTTTCACAGTATTTTATTGCAACTTAAGGCCATTATTTGACACACTAATGCTGGTCATAAAATAAACATCGTACTTTATCTGACCAAACACTTTATCTGAATAACCATGTTTCACTATCTCCTTCACCAGATTAAATATGTTTCATCATAAAAGAATTACCAATATTTTATCTGTACATAGAAAACACAAACACAGTACAGACTGTCCTCATTAGTGGTTATATAAAGCAATTCCTCAGAAATTATTTTTATCTTTAGTGAATGTGCTGAATCCTGTTCATACAGATGCTCTTATGAGTGGAAAAATATATGACAGTGTATTTAAAAGGATGAAAGTTCATTAAGATACTCACGGGAGCATGTGGCAGTCTGCCATTCTAGACACTGTCCATATGGGAAGGAGATTATATAGGCATTTGAGTCAACACATCGTTTTGTGCTGCTGCACCACATACATTCCATACCGTTACTTGTGCAGTTAGAACATGTTGTTCGCAAGGAGCATGGCTTTTTGCAAGGTCTGGCATTTTGGTTGGGACTAACTAGAAAAAGAGACACAAACATTTATAATTTTGAACAAAAGTGCAATCTCCTTTTTCTTTAATAGTATGTTCCACTAGAAAAATCCTTGCAAAGTGAAAGTGGTTGCTTCCTTAATTATCTATAAATAATTTCATACAAACTTACAGTGCAGTATATCATTACAATAATATTTTATAAACATTTTTTCAGTAATACTTAGCATGAGTCATATTAGAGCTCTAAGAGAGTCCAGTTAAAAATTTTCACAGCAATTTTATCTATATAGTGAAACAGTCAATTTAATATTCATTACCTGGAAATGTCAGCTTTGTTACTTGCACATACATGGCATAAAATAAGTCTCAAACTTCTATAGCAAGTACAGGGGACTTCTGGGTCTATTGTTCGCATTGGTTAGTTTTAAGTTCACATTAGTTTTAAGAAACAAATATTCTCCTTATGACTTATCCCCTAAAATTTTGCCTTATGGTACATAAGTCAGTCACTGGAATCCAAAGGGAAAATAACAAAATTAACACTGTTTGATGCAAAACAGATTTGATTGGTTGATGGGGGTTTTTGTTGGTTGAGTTTTACTTGTTTTTCTCTACTAGAGACCACATTTTGACTAGGTTAGTGGTGTATGTAATCTCAAAAAGCTGTAACAAAAAGGACTTGTACACTCTAACTCCTGATATTTTTCTTTGAGTTCAAATGAAACTGTAAAGTGTACAAGAATGAGAGCATAGTAATTCTTAGGTAGGAACACAAAAGTATAGGTAGCACTATATTTTCCATACAGAAGCACCTTGTGAAACACCAGGATTAAGCCCTCCTGTGAATTGCCAGGTTTTGTGTATTATTGATTCACAATCAATGCAAGTCTAGTTCTCGAGCCATTCTTCATCTGCTAACAGAGTACACAAATCACTTCACCACAACTGATCCTCAATTTGACCTACTACACCGGTATTGAAATTCAATGGAAAAACTAACGAAAAACCAGCTGAACTGATGTAGTGGTGATCTAACTGTAAAATACTGCATCTTAATAAAGCCATTCATGTTCCACCTAGTGCTTCCCTTTACGTTTTAAGATGTATCTTCCATTATGAGTGCAGCTTTTAAAATTCTGAGAAACATCTGGTAAATTAACTATCAAATCAAAATTAAGAACAGTGTGAAAGATGGCATTTTTAGGAAATATAAATGACAGTAGAAATAAGCATACAATTCATACTTTGCAATTACATTGCTATTTGGAATGGCTCAGAAGAGAAAAAGGGACTGGTAAAATTACACTTTAGTTACACAAGTTAACAAGTGTGACAATTTCACAAGAAAACCACCAGATTGACAGAGAACATTCCCAACACACCAAAAATGCTGCTATTTACCAGTTTTGCACAGAAAACACACAAATTAAACCTGAAGGGGAAACGTAAAGAGCTTCGTGTGCTCAACCTCACAGCTACGAAGAGAAACACAGGACAATCGGAGCATGAAAATGCTGATTTGAACTGCCAAGTGACTATTTGCCACAGTAATCTTTACATACAAACAAACCTAAAGGACGGAAACAAGAATTTTGGTTTTGTCAGTCTTTTAGACCACAAATACGTTCAGTGATGTTCAGCGAGACTCAGAAAGAAAACAACAGCTTTGTTGAACACCTCCACAGGCACTTCCATGCTGTAATCGCTGCTGTCACTGACTCCTGATTTAGAAGTGATTTATAAGACTTCTGGTGTAATGCAAACTAGGCCATAGGAACCAATTCACAAATAAATATTTGCTGGAATAGGAATATTATTTCTTTTCTTGATTAAAGCTCCATATTTATCAAAAAATAGAGTAATATTTTAAAATTATTTAATTCAAATTGTCCCAAAATCTCTTAGTCAAATGAAAACCCCAACAGTTTGCTCATCGTGACAGTTACAGTAACCGAGTGTAGTAGATTGCTCACCAACAGGTTTTTCACACACAAGACCATCTGCCATTGCAGTGCACGGATTTGCTTTCAGACCCGCCACCTCCGCTCTTTCCAGGTAGGCACAGAAGCCAGAGTCATTTGGCTCTCCAGGAAGCCACTGCAGAGTTGTATTTGTAAAAGGAGACATGTCATCCCATCCCCAGTAGGAAATGTTGATCTTGCGCAAACCTACCCAAGGTGAAATTTTCTATAAATCAGAATAAAAGAAATGTGACATAATTAGTTAAATGCCTTTTTTGTTGCTGTCATTAAAACATTTCTAACAACAGCTCAACGGCAAGAACTTCACATTTTAAGAAAATGCATGATGTTCCTCTCACTTTATCATCTCACCAGTCATTGTCCAGATAGTTTTTAGGTTAATTGTTCTACCTTGCTGAACCCCAGCCCACCAAAAAGCAACAACAAAAAAAAACATCTATCATTTGCTTTGGTTTTACTAAGATCCTGTGTTTGTTCAGTTCAAAGTCAATCCTGACTTGCATTTGACACAAAAAACAGGCCAAATGGTCATAATGATTTTATGAAGGATTTTCCCAGTGGCTACTATACTGATTACTAATTGAAAGGTGAACGTGGGTAATAAAATACTTGTAAGTTAACACTAATTCACAGAACCAAAGTTCGGGAAGAAACAGGAGAAACATTCTATGTTCAAAAATCTGTATTGCTGATGCTGATGAACATCTTTAGGCAATTCAGATAGAGATAAAAGTGGCACATCCACAACTCCCATACAATGCCGATACACACTGAATACACCTTTATTATTAATATATAAGCCATAAAAAAAAAACCCTAGTCTAGAAAACAGGATTCATTATCAAAAAATTTAGGGTGTATGAGTAAAATTTCATCACACATATTACATTCATATTTATGAACCTAAATCATTTAGGAATCATTTTTCAAACCTAAATGATTCTATGATTCTAGATGTACATGGCCCACACACATCAGAAAACCTTAGCTATCTCTACATGCCTCTAGACATCTCTCTGATGTGCTAAGCGAGCACAAAAGGCACGTATAAAAAATGTCAGGGGCTTAGGCAGGATAAATTGCTGACAAACACAGACCTAAAACAATCCTAAATGCCTGCTTTGGGGCTGAAGAATTCTAGCCAAGAGAACCTTCAATGTATTACTGACTGTTTCGATTGCTCTGCCAAATAATTTGGCCTCAGCATCAGTATATAGAAAACAGCGATCCTATTCCAGCTATGGTGAAAAGCATGTCAGGCCAATAATGAAAACTGACAGTGCAGCAGTGACATTTGGAAAGAAATTCTTCTAATTGAGTAGGAAAAGTGTCTCAGAACCCCTTTAATGATGACAAAATCCCAGGGACAATCATGAAAGCCAGAGCAGCCTTAGGAGATAAAAGCAACACCCCTGAAATGAAAGACTTCAAGCGAAAGCAACATATATCATAGTCATCATCATTCTTAATAGCTGTAATATCTGGGCAATTTATAGTCATCGTGTCAGATATCTCAGAATCCATATGTACCATCATTGGCTCTTTGCTAGTGTAACACATCAAAATACAGACCTGAACACTGATTAACATGCTATCAAATGCACTCCATCGAAGCTACTGCCTTACAGGCTCACAGGCTCACTTATGCTACTACAGGCGTGTTGTTAGGATGCCAAAAAAAGATTATCCAAACCATTTTTTTTAATCTCTGATTAAAATATGGTAAACAGCAGAGAAGCAGGCCACCAAAATCCTCCAAGGACATGCTTAAAGCAAATATTCAATTATGCAGCATTAATTCCGTGATGTGGCGGACTACTGCTGACAAAAACAGAGATTGTGTGTTGGTATCAAAAGGCTTATCAGCAAAAACGACTGCTGCTCCACTCTACAAAAAACAGCAGGAAAAAATACAGCAAATAAAGAATTCAAGAAGTTCCACCCACGACACCTGCAGCCACCAGTACGCTAT